>JAHWFP010234565.1:4947-64574 GCA_023313725.1 Lithobius niger | reverse complement strand
CTTTCACTGTGTGATTATCACCGTGTAATGCCAGATAATGAGTGATGTTTGTGCATGACCTATTTTTTTTTATTCGTGTGATTGGAGTTGTTTATGTTTAATTTTCAAGGACCGATGAATGTAATAACATAGATTCGCCTTTCAAATCTATGCCATAAAATAAAAAGAAAACTCTGTATAATGTGTCACTTCCTCAAGTCTCGCCTTAGGTGGTACTAACTTTGAATGTTAAATATGTTTATGACATTGAATACAATAAAGGTAAATCAGGACAACGCCGTGACTAACAATCACAAAGATTGCATTTATATCATCAAATGTTTCTGTCATTTTTTCCCCCACTTGCTCCGGGGGTTTCGTGAAAGAATTTCTGAAAATTCTTGCAAAACGTGAACAATAATTATTAATGTATCAAGTCGTCTATACCACGTCTGAAGGATAAAACTTTCTCGTGAATCACGAATGTTGTTCTATTAATAATCAAAAATCGCTATAAATTATACATTTGAGGAGAAACAGGCCTTGCAGTGATAACTAAGATAGCAGGTGAACCGATGCAGTTTAATAGCAATATTAATAATTTAATAATAAAATTAATAAATTTGTTGGTTCGAATCCCGGCCTCATCTATAAAATATAAGTTGATAATAAACACTTACCGAATTACCTGTTTTCAGTACATATTTTGCTATTGTGCGTTCTAAGAATTATTCTTAAATTAAAATCGTAAATTACAAGAAAGTCTGCAAGACTCTTAATACTTTGTAAACGGCGGTACAACTTATTTCAGTTTGCTAGTTGATGGTTGGTAACTAAAACAAAACAATAAAAATTCTATGAGATGAAATCAATATTTAGAACAACGAAAGTTATGGAGAAAGTAGAACTGTAACTAGTTAAAAAGAATAAAAAGCCAGCGAAGTGCACATATAAAAAACAAACGACGTTTCGGGATATGCAGCACCTCGTTTTCAAGTGCATTAAAAATCAACAGTCAAGCATTCTGTACTTACGATGCTTGACTGCTGATTTTTAATGTACTTGAAAACGGGGTGCTACATATCTCCGAAACGTCGTTTGTTTTTTATATGTGCTCTTCGCTGGCTTTTTATTCTTGTTAGAAAAAAGAAAGAAAGAAAGAAAGAACAAAACCAATGTTCAACATCCTGTCTCTTTGCAGAAAAATCAGAGGTTGAAATTGTGAAAAAAAAATGTGTTGTTCAGTTGCGCAAAATCCTTCTCGAGCCCATTTGGCTTTCGGTCCTGTTTAAAATCTTGCAAACAACACATCTTAATCGTTCCTTTTGCTTTATATGTTGAAGAGGTTTACAGGCGGAGATTATAGACATGTAATGCATGATTACGACGGCAGTCGAGTTGTGAGATAGTAGTTCCGTCTCTAGATGTTTAATTGTTCAGGTTTTAGGTGAAATTATCACTTACCCTAAAATGCTGGTGCCCACTGCCCCTATACTGATGTCTCCTCGGAGATATTCTATTTTTAGTATTGGTGTTGCTCCAGTTTGGAACCCTCTGGGCAAAACATTGTTATGGCCCCTTCAGTCGATGTATTCAGACGAATTCTTAATGGTGGATGTTTAAAGTCATTTCTGAACGCCCAAAGTTTTGTCCCTGAAGTCTACATTCCACATGTTGTGTTGGCTACTACCGTAAAACGTATCCAAAAATGCTTTCCATCACACTAAATGTCATTGATATTACATTCTTTTACCTTTTAGCCTACCATATAGAATTTTCCGATAAGATATTAGTGGTCGCTCTGATTTCGACCCTTTCTTACCGTTTTGCTGTTTGGTGGCACATAAATTTTATCTTATATTGCAGGACATCTGTTAACATCTAAATATTAAATAGCTAAGTGCTTTTTTTTTTTATCCAGCTGGCTATGCGCAAGTTTCAATGCAGTGCTTTTCAACCGGTGTGCCCGGGAAACCCTTGTGTGCCGCGAAGGTGGTTAAAAGGGGTCGCTAGGTAGAGTGAATCATCACAAAAAATCTCGCAAAAGTGCATCCTTCAACAGAAATCGCGTGCAGCAGCGAGGCTCGTTCGCTGGAGCTGATAACCATGTTGCTCGATCTCCGGTAAAGGTCTATTTAGGGCAAAATTGGCTAGGGATAGGTTGGTAGTCTGTAGTAATAAACAATTATGTGTTTGGTTGGGCATATGCAGTGGCATGTGCCTTGGGAGAGCAACATCCTTTTGCTTGAAGAAAAAAGCTCTTCAACTTTGGGACATAATGGTGGTGCTAGTGGCTCTCCCTTTTGAAACAGGGCGCAGACCGCCCTCCATTACCTAATGGCGGCCGCATAGCCCGTCGTCACCTCCAGATGAAGATGAGGATGATTATGAGTAGACGGCGAGAGGGACAATTTAGCGGAGAAATCCAAGTGGAAAACCCCAGGATCTTTGACATGCCACAATCGACATGAGCACGAGGCACCACAGGGTACGCAAAAAAATTGGAGGGTACCTCGGGCCAAGAAAGGTTGAAAAGCTTTGGTCTAGGCTAAAGTAAATTTTTACAAGAGACAATAAACATGTAGTGGAACTATTACTGGCCCGAGTTGTTTATTATTAGTCGGATAGGACGTTTATTACCTTAAAATCAACAAATCCTAATATTTGATGTCTTGTTCCAAATTCTTAATATTTGTCTTTTCTTGTTTCAGGATGACAGTGATTTGGTGTTTGACGATGCATCCAGTATGGATGGCTTGATGGGGACCAATAGTCTGGTCAGCCCCGTCGCTTCCCCGCTTCACGACGACCCCAAAACAAAAAAATCGAAAGGGTCGTCTGGGGGACAACAGCGTCTCCACGACGACGAAGACTACTTCGACGACGAAAGTAGTGGTTTCGGGAGTGGGAGCAAACCGCACCCAGAGCCGAAACCTGATGACCGAAAACCGGGTAAGACTTTTTCTGTATTTCTTCTGGTTTTCAGCCTGGCTTCATTGAGGGAAAATTCACATTTTGCTGACTTTTGGTTGGCTGAATATTCTAACAAAACTATTTCGATTTTGTCGACCCCCTAATGTCTTTGTTTTAAGCGTAAAAATTTATACGATTCGGCCAGCAATAACTGGCTAATCTCCTATGACTGACTTCTATCAACACAAATAATGTAATCAAGATGAACCGAGTGTATAACGTACGCCGCAGAGTCTATAGCCGTGCTCTACAGCCAGCTATACCTTGGCCCCTGCCCTCATTCGCCCGTGCTGCACATTCTCCCGTCGAGGTTCACAGCTGGCTTTATCTCAACTGGCTTTGCGTCGGTCGATGTGTTTAGTGTATGGCGTTATCGGTAGATGTCGCCACCTAAACAGTGTAGAGACAGCAGCACAATCAACAGTTTAAATAAAAAAAAAAGAAGCCAATCAAGTACACATAATATGATAACAACTAACGATAAAAACAGGGAACACCCTGACTTAGACATTACTGTTGTGCTTTTCACTCAGCAGCGTAGCTACAGAGTAACTAGGGTGGATGCCACCGGCCCCCGGCCTCAGGGTACCCTCCCCCAAAGGGAAAAAAATATTATACAGTTAAAAAAGACTATAATTTGCCTTTGTAAATGCAGCAGGACGCTTTTAGCGAGTCGAGATTTCATATCATCGAGCTGCCACGAACTAATGGCGTGCAGTCGGTCTCTAGAGCCGATGGCCATGCAGGCCGGACTCCTCGTGTGAAAAGTCGAAATAGGGACCACTTGACCAGAGTACGAAAAAGTGGTCCCTATTTTCATACAAAAAAAAAAATAATTGGACAAAGTATGAACTTACAAAATGTTCAGCTCCTGCGTTTTTTATGGGCCATCCGTTATATAAAGGGGGGAAGGGGTTCCCCAGGGGGTTATTTGCCACCGGCCCCACCAAACGCTACGCCACTGTTTTCACTGTAATGCAATCGAGAACTGGCTTAAACCTTGAAATGTTAGTCATATCCCAAATATCACCTGTGCATAACCACATTATCCTTGAAAATAAGAACCTCAAAAAATACATTGTAGTAATTCACAAGTTGGGTCACTCTCGGTACAAATCCAATAAATACAAACCACTTTCACTTGTGGAGTGTTGGCATTAACCACTTCTGGCACTAAATTTGGGATATAAAGAAGAAAATCACCAAACATCACTTCATTCCTGCGTTTGTAGGACGAAAGTTGGTTCTCCATTTATTTTATTTTTTTTTTACCAGTGAAATTTGGGTTGTCTCTTTTAAACTTTAAATTTGTTATATTGCTATTGAGGTGCTGTACTTTGGCATGACGCTGTTTTTTTAATGTATTTATGTAACGAATCTTGATTGCTAACTTCGCACGTGATAATGGGGTGCTGTTTACCCCCGAAACGTTGTTGGTTAAACGTACATTCTCTTGGCATCTTTTTTATAAGCTACTTCCCCCCCCCCCCCCAGAAAAAACAAACAAACATATGCACCAACGTAGCCAGAAAACTTCGATGTTGATACGTTCGGTGCCGGCTTCGAACTAACTTGCTGTCAGTAAAATAAACAGGAATAGACGGTGTAATTACATTTGTGTTGATGTAGCACATTTAAAGAGGGTTCGCCTTTGAAGCTGTCTCGTAAGAGTTAGCTGGTTCGTGGCTTTACGTTGGTGTTGGTGCGAGATGGTGCCGAGTTTTGATTGGTTGTCATAATGTTCGCTTATCCACGGTCATCGCATTACAATCACCTGTGCGTCGGAAATAAGCAACTGTATATGTAGCTAACATAAGGGCGCGTCTGGTAGCTAAACCATGCGCAATGGCTGTTTGCCGTGACGTCACCATGAGTTAGCCAATGACGAACTAGAACAACGGCTGTTTGGCCGTCTAATTGGACTAGCACAGTCACGGGATATGCACGTCACAGGAAACAGCCATGGCGCGTGGTATAGAAGCTAGAAATCATCTGAAATTCCAACGTGGCGGCAGTATTAGCTCTGCCGGCTCACAACGAAAACGAAAATAATGTGAGTTCGACTGGGAAAATTGTTTCGAGCTCAAAACCGGATTGACTGGCTTCATCGAGGTAAAATGGAGAAACTACTGCGTGTATGGGGCTCCCTTCTACTGACTTGTTTGGCCAGGAAGAATTCTTCATCTTATTTGCACCGGATTATAGTACTGCAAGCATTTACTCAAAAGTTGTCGGATTTACCTAATCCAGGTAGCATTGTTAACCATGGATCACGCCATCTTTGCCATCACGATTAAATTTCAGCTGCGAGAATGCAAAGGTTAGTCGTTGAGTATACGCGCCCTAAAGGCCAGAAGCGAATACTAGAACCTTTATGTACTATACTAGTTCCATTCGAGTGCTGTTATCCATATCCCTTGGACTGGACCCTTGGACTTGAACCCTTGGACTGAACCCTTGGACTCACACGAACATGAAATAACACCCGTATTTTGATTTTCAACGCTAATTTTGCCGTCTTGTTCGCCTATACATGAATAAACAACGATGAGGTCTAAAAAGTATAAAATCAAGATAACAAATAGTTCCAGGTACTTACAAATAATCATAGTAACAAAGATAAAAATATCACCCGCCCCCCCAACCAGTCTACAAGGTTGCGGCCATCGGTTGATTGTGGGCGGATGACAGTTTTATCTTTGTCACTATGATTATTTGTAAGTACCTGGAACTATTTGTTATCAACGTTTTATACTTTTTAGACGTCATACCCAAAATTAGCGTTGAAAATTAAAATACTGGTTTTGTTTCATGTTCGTGGGAGTACTTGGCCAGTCCGAGGGATTGGAAACTGTATTTACATCTTTACTGGTATAGACCCTCCTCCACTGATTCTGCCAGTATTCAGCCAGGAGACACAGGCCATATCGGTAAAGGGAGAAATCAGGTGACGTGTTAGTTCTCCTGGTTCGAAATTGGGTCATGTTACATGAATGACACGAAGTGCTTAAAATTGGCTTACTGTAGGCTACTACATTACGATTTCACTGCTGGTTTTACCTTTATAATAACAAGCAAATACATTCATTTGTTGGGGCCTTTGATGTTGTTTATAAGCTATAGCAAACGAAGCATGTTGCAAATCTTGTGTGTTTCTGATGTTTGCTGGGGCCCATGGCCAATTAAGTTTTGTGTGTTTAATCTTACTAGGTGGGCATATCGATGCCTTATTTCATTTCCGTTTCCTGCTGTCTAGAACCTTCTAGAAGCTTCCATTTCCCATAATACCCTTGTTATTTCGCGGTTGTCAGGGGTAACCTTTCTGTATGAAAGAAACGGGGCCAGCATGGAAAAAAATCAGAGCCTTCGGTCCCCCTCGACCCCTGCTAGGTGCTTCTAGTTAGGAGAATTTTTAGGAATTTTTGCTAGTTGCGCCTTTAGTGGGCCTCTTTTTACTTAACCCTTAGCTCCCTTGGTTAGGCCCAAAGTAGGTTGGTTTCTTCCAGTCCCAAATCTAGCTCAAACCTAAGTGGACTCTAAAGTTTCCGACTCAGTCTAGACCTCTCTCTCCCACTTTGCTAGTTTTCGTCAAGGCATGCTCATCGGTAGTTAGATGCGTCACAGTTGTGGATATTGCACGTAGTTAAACGGCTGCATTAACTAGAGTTATTAACGCGTAAAACAGTCCAAAGTATTTTACGATTGTGGCTTCCGTCCTCCCAGTCAGTTATTATTTCTTGGCATCGACCCAAGTTAAGCCTAGCAGAATCGGGAGTCAGTAAGAGAAAACAGTTAATTAATGCAGCTACCGCTGTTTCCATCTGAATGCTACTGACTAGCTTCTCTTTCCAGCACAACATTTTTTTCAAACCTCATCCTTGATCCCTCACGATTGGTAATTTAAGCCGACAAATATATATATTCTTTTACTGCGTTTGTCTGTTCATGGCTTTAAGTTCAGAAGAAAATTGTATGCCATCTATAGTATAAGATAAGAAGAAAAAAAAGACGCAGCACATTTTCATTTTCTAATGATTATGGACCAATGAGCTAATTATAATTAATTAATGGAAGTAGGCAGCCAGCCATTGACAGGACAAGTACGAAACTCTTCTCTCGCAATATCACAGAATAATCAAGAAAGTTTACGTTAATATTGTAACTAAAAAACATTAAGCACAACATCTCACTCCCCCCCCCCCCCAAAAAAAAATGACTTACATATAGAGCACGACGTAGTATTATTGTATATAACTCTATGCTGGAGCCTTAATGGGTTAGCTGCAAGGGGCACTGCAGAGAGAAACAGAAGGGCGTGATACTGAAGCCGATGCTGTGAAGAGTGATTTCTTAGACCTAAAAAGCGCGATTTTTGTTGTTGGAGAAAACAACGTTATTTTAAGCCTAAGAAATCCGCTCTTCCGTTGTTTTTCCCTCCATTTTTATGTAGTGCACCTTGTAGTTATGCCCTCCAAAACCCATACTGGTGCCAATCTGGCGGTAAATATCACTGCTCTATAGCCTGTCTACTGACTTGTTTCGTCTTGCTGCTTTATCAAAACTAAAGATCTAAATTATAATGTAGTCGGTATAAAAAAACATTGGACCATCTGATAGTGGTAAGTAGCAACCCTTATCGAACCACAATATCAACGAAAGACAAAAGATAAATAAATTGGTATTATTTACATACGTTCCACGATTCAGTCTGCATGTATGACAGTAGGAAAAATAAAATATATAGAACTTTAGCATAATTCATGACCCATTCCAGTCCTTATCAGCAGACAATGTACTAAGCAGTGGGCTATATGACTGTTGCTTAGTCAGACTGCGTATTTCTTATATTGCTTAGTTGCTTATGTAAAGTCAGAACAAGATTAAAGGAAAAAAAACCGTTTGTACCATTTACATAGTTTTAACTGAATGAAACAAAGAGCAATGGAAGAAGGCTTAACACCCGGACATATGTTTATTTTTGAGTACCCTGGCTGGAACTAAATGAAATAACATCTGTTAAGGTTTCATGTTTGAGTGGGCTTCCGCAAGGTTCGATATTGGGACTTCTCCTGTTCCTGTATGATGTAAGGTTTGGGGCTAACATGAAACGTTTGCGCATGATGTGAATGAATTTGCACTGGTATTCAATGACGGTGTGAAGATTAAACTAATCGCAACATTCGGACATGCAAAATACGGAACATAGCAGCTACTTATTGCATCTTCAGACCCTTACTTACTTCAGATTGGTTGAAGAAATAACAGAGGGCTATATCTCATTAGGGGAGGGCACTCTGCCCTCATCTGAAATTGACGAAGGTATGGTTCTCTGGTTATCGTAAGACTTGAAAGTTCAACATCAGCCCAAGAAGTTTCTTATGGTGAACTGAATTTAGTCAGGTTATAATGGAAAGGGCGCGTGTTGCAGCTTAGGTGATTAGCTGAAGTGACCATCCGTAAGGTAAAGAATGAATGTATCGAGTGTGAATTAATTGAAATAATTTTTAATTAAGGTACCCAAACACTTTTGTGGAATTGATTGTGCGTGGGTTTTGTGGGAAAAATAGTGCCATGGATTAACGAGATACAATCCTTGATTTTCTAAGGACGCTACAGCGCTTGCAACATTTCTGTAAGTGTGAAGGAAAGTAACACACCCGTGTCTCACAGGCAACTCATCCCACGAAAAACGACCCCTTGCAATATTTGTGTAGGCAATATTTTGTGTAGCTTTCCATTATCTGAAGCAAACCATACAGAAGAAGGAAAGAGAAAAACAAGTCAAACAGCGAAAATGATACACAGAAATAACGTAGTACAGTAAACTATCTTTATGCACTTACGTTTCGTCGAAGTGGTATGACCTTTTATCGCTATGGCCACTCCTTCACTGGCGAATGGATAAAGTTGAACCTTACTTGACGTTCAGAAGTAGAAAGAACTCGTATAAGAAAAATCAAAACTCAGGATTCGAACCGGGAAAACTCCAATAATGGGAGGCTGGCTAAAGAAGTATCCAAACTAAATCCCATTGTTGCTGAAAGGAAGGTTTCTCTGACAGGAATGTAGCTATTGTTTCTTTAGTAATCATTGCAATTTTCTCTAGGATACTGTTTTTTTTTCACTCAGCACTAGCTGCACTCGAACAAAGGTGTTGTGGTTAAAACAAAACCTTCGGACGAGCATTTTTGATCAATATATAAATAAAATGTAAGTTAAATAAATGAATAAGAAAATGGTCCTCGCGTAGTGACTTGTGAGCCATTGCCCCACACAAAAATAGTGACTCAAGCGACCCAAAACCCCTTGCACCCTTGCTATTAGTGGTGTATAGTTTTCAAGTAATTGTTGGTTGGGATTGACCTGTTTGTTTAGCCAGCCTGCAGCCTAGATTGTTACAAATTCTTCGCAGTGTGGTTTGTAGTCCAATAGGCCCAATAAAGCATCAATCAATCAAGTGTGCATGGAAATGTGAGGTTTTTTGACTAAAAAAAATCTAAGTGTGTATGTACAATTAAAAAATGGTACCTTCGTGGGAAACTGTTATGACTGGTAGCCTGAGCACTGTTGTACAAGCTTCTGCCTTCAGCGTTTATCGAAGAATTAAGGTCTTTTTAGAGGGTGTGCGTATATAGATCATCATTAATAAATGTGTTTTTATATTTTAATTTTAAAACTACGGGGGCCGTTCTTGTAGGCTATTCAGTAACTAGAGCTAACTTAAGATTTATCTTGTGTTTTTTTGTTGTTTTGGGGGTGGGGAGTTTAGCTTGGTAATTTGTCGATTTCGACATAAACATATTTATATCCAGACATGACGAGTATAATTGAGGTGATGTAATCAGTAAATTGTTGTAAAGTGTGGAGAGGGCAATTAAGTACCAATAATTGGCAGCTATTATTATTCGTGTAATAAACTCAAGTGAGCACTAAATCCAGCCATAAAGTACATCATAAAATCTGCACTATGAATCATCAACATTTTATGACTTATATTTCTGTAACGTATCCGTCATTATCACAATTGCTTGGGAAAGAAAAATAATGACCTGCTTAACTTTTAGTAGTTCGCACTTACTTAAAACGTGCTTTTACATTTGGTTAAAAAAAAAAAGTTAATGACAATTGGGGTGAAGACATTACCCTAAAAAAAACTCTATCTGGAACGTGGGTCAAGGTTGAGAATAAAATAACGTTTGTACCATTTAAACATAGTTTTAACTGAATGAAACAAAACGGGGAAGCCAACATTCACAAATAAGCAAGCACCTTTAAAATAGAGGTTGGGATGGAATTCGTTTTATCAAGTTGGTTTGTTGCCGGTTAATTAAAACAATGATTTTATACCAAATCTCAAAATTTAAGTTGAAGAAAAATACCGCAATGACGAGTAATCAATTGTAATCAACTGTAAATCAGTAATCAATTGTCAAGGAAAAAAGCATCTGCTGATAAAAATACGTACCAATACGAGGAGTGAGAAACAAGAATTGTGCATGTCAAGAAATTTTTAGACAATGGTCAACTGAAGGCTAAATTTTGACGCACCAATATTTACTTTTTAAACAGTTAAATTGCACTTTACTAGATGTTGAAAACTTATTGCTTGTTTGAATTGCTTAAATTCAGTAAATCTGAAAAATAATCCTTGTGACTGAATTTGTGTTAATGTTCTTTATGTCAAGTTGTCTTCAGTGGCTCATAAGCATTAACAATTGACCAATTTGTAAACTTGCAGGAGGTGGTGGATAAGCATTCAATATGGATCGGAATTGCTATTGGTGGAAATTGTCATAAATAAAGTAAAAATGAAAAGTGACGCAATGGAAATCATTTACTTAGTCGATAATGGTCTTGATCGTAGGTCCGTTAACAAATCAACGGCTTGTAATTTGATAATTTGAGTATTCAAATGGTTTATCATTTAACCCAAATGGTTTATCATTTAACTCAAATGGTTTATCATTTAATGAATCTAAGTGAAAGTCCTACACGTAGGACCTAATAACCCCAAACACACCTACTTCGTGGGGTCTACAATGCTTCTTTCTGTCAAAGAAATTCGGGATCAAGGGGTTATTGTCGATGCCTGTCTGAAATTTCATTCCCAGTCATTTGTTGCTTCGTCTAAAGCTAAAGACGCACTGGCAATTATCTTCTCAAATACTTAACATCACCTAGTTCTACTATGTTGAAGTTTGTCATCACTAATTTTTTTCGACCTCACCTTAAATATTGTATCCAGGCATAGAATAGAATAGAATAGAATAGAAAACCCGACGGTGCAAGCTGAAAGCCAAGAAGCACCCACCCCAACCACCAAAAACACAGACCAACCAGGGGCCAACCACCAAAAAAGCCTAAGCAAGAAAGTGGTCCAGCCGATTTTTAAAGGAATCAAGTGAAGGGGAAAGAACAACCGAGACGGGCAGAGCATTCCATGCCTCGACCACACGTTCAGAAAAAAACCTGTGACGCACGTTGCCGGAGGAAATACTTCCACAGAGTTTAAGGGGGTGCCCCCTGGTCATGGTATGAGAAAGACAGAAAAAGTCAGCAGCCTGAACGTCAATGAGGTAGTTTAAGATTTGGTACGTGAGGATAAGATCTCCACGGAGGAATCTGGTTTTGACAGGGGTCAGGTTCAGTTTGCGAAGACGTTCTTCGTAAGAGAAGTGTTTTAGGGGAAGGCACCATTTACTTACGTAAATGCCTTACTACCTTACTACCAGAAGGCCTTACTACCAGAAGTCGCTGCAACTCCTTGACCGAACTTTTCGCTATTTCACAAAACGTTGTGCTTCCTACTCTGCTTTATCTTACCATTAAAGACTCCAACTCCTCGGGGTACCATTCCTTGCTACTCGATTTGTTGTTAGGGTACTAAATCCTAAATGGTTGTGAGGGTCTCTATCCTAATACCTTCTTCACTCCTTCTCTCTCTCTTAACCACCCGGGGGCATAATCTCAAACTTCAGCATGAATCTTTAAATTCAAAATCGAGGAAGGGAGCCTTTTCGCAAAGAGTTGTCTCCACCGCCTTACCGTATCATATCGTCAATGCACCATGTGGAAGGCTCAATTCGGTAATTTATTTTCTTACATTTTCTCCTGGGCATTATAGGCATTACGTCTTTGTCGTCGTCCCATTAACTTCATCTAACTGTACGCAACGAATTTTCAACAATTTCAAAACCTATAATACGGTTTGTGCTTTAAGCCAAGTAAAACTACGTTATAAAAAATGAAAAATGGTAAATGGGCCACCAAATATTAATTAATAGCGGATCGGCCCTTCAAAAGAATATTATTAACAGACCGACATTTTCACCAAGTTAATTTCACCAACTAGAACATGTCTGGTGGCAATTTCAACTTTTTCTGTTGACGTATGCAATGCATCGAGTTAAGACTTCTAATTACATTTCCTTCAAATTGCTTGTCATCCGGGATACCACCACGTTACGTGTCACCCGTGTCATTATCTTGTCAAGAGGGTCTTTGATTCCAACTTTCTCCGAAAGATAATTGATACATAATTCATTAAATGTCCAATGATGACGAAAGTGGACCGTCTTGAGGGCAGCTCATCCCTATAAGTGTCAGGTAATGTTTTACTAACTAAGGTCAGCTAAGTTCGTTGGCTTCCAAATTCGCCAAGTTTCACAAATAAGACTTAACGAAAATCCTGAATGTTTGCCGTTCTCCATTTAGGGGCTGCTGCCGTTAGACCATCTGAAAACTAATGCCTGCCATCATACTACGCTGCCTACTTTCGATACGAAACTTCATAACACTGTTATTAAAATTAAGTTATTCAAATTAAATAAACTAATTTGTTCGTCGGTCTGCTGGGAAATAGACTAGCTTGAAAGCCGGTTATTAAAATTAAATAAACTAGCTAGGACGTCTTGTTGTCATACTATCCCGTTTGTTGTCGCACTGGCGTTTGTTTCTGCTGGGACGCAGAGTTTTATTGTCTAGAAGAGGTTCAAAGAGTTTTGTAGCGAGCGTTAACCACTTCCGGTCATCTACCCAACGAAACCCTAAGGCCCTGCAGAGTTTTCCATTCAACAGTACATGTCGTAATATTTAGTTTGTAACTGATTGCTACTATTAATCGACATTGCCCTTCACATTGCCGGTCGCTCGCCCTTTTTCATTACTACCGTGCAAAGAATGAGCACGCTCGCCCTTTTTCTTGCTAAGGAAAAAGGGCGAGCCACAAGTCAACATGCCCCCCCCCCCTCTTTTCATTAATGAACACATGTGCGCCCTATCGCATTAGTATGCTGTTTTGGATTGGTTGTTACATTGACTGCTTTTCCCTGTCTGCCATCGCCTGCAATTCGACGCAAGCGAAATATATTTACAGATATTTTGTTTTGGCAAGGTTTACAAAAGGGCAGCTAGCTTGATGATGTTACTTACGTTGCTAAAATTACGCAGCACAGTCAGGGGTATACTGGCTATACGGGAAAACGGGAGGTTTCACGTGGGGGGAGGGGGCTGTGTTTCGAGGGCCTGTTCGGGGAGGGGGGGAGGGCTATTAAAATTTGTCTTGCTGCTTTTACTTTTCTACTCGTTAACAGTTTAACATGGTTCAAAACTAGATTCCTGCTTTAATTGCATGAATCCCAACATATAGTCAGAAAAAAATAAATAAACAAAACACACGCAGGCAGGATTGAATGTTTAAAATTATGCATGATTTATGAATACTTGACAGTGCTTTGGGGTATTTAAAAAGTTTAAAACGTACAGTGGGGGCTAAAAAACATCGTTTTATTGTCGTTGATAAAGGAAACCTGAAAACTGCTTCCTGGAAGCCTGAAAACTCCCCCCCCCCTCTATCCCACGCCAGCACCCTCGTGGGCTGTGTCATCATTCCAAAACAATATTTTTCTCTTGGAAACCGTGACTGACTTAATCTGCATGCAAGCCGACCCATGACAAATTTGCCGAGCCAGAAATAGAATTTCCAGTAAGGTACATAATTAAAAACAATTTTATATACACGACCATTACCTTTCTTTAGGTTAAAAAATATTGAAAAAAACTAAAACCCTAATTTTATCAAGAATTTGTACGGTTGGGGAGGAGAATTTGTGACTGAGACCCACACTGAAGCGTCTTAGATACATTCGTATTAGTTCAGTCTTAGTTTATAGAGGGCGCCATGTGTTTTATGTGAGAATTTCTACTCAGTTTTTAGCCTAAAATTAAACTATACTAAACTAGCTTGTATTTAATTATTATTTTGCCGAGCTTAGTTGTAATTTAGTTTACTTTAGATTTGGGCTGAAAAATGAGCAAAAATTACCAGATGGAACACGTGGCGCCCTCTGAAAACTCTGACTGAACTAATGGGGGCGAATCTACCGTGTTTCATTCAATAGGGACTTTTTAGACTTACAAATTCTCCTCCCAAATCCTATAAATTCTTGATTTTATGTAGCAAAATTGTGAAATGTTGACAGAAAAATTAAATTTATCCTTATATCGAACGGCTCCTAAACCAGTCACGATAATGTTAAGTTCTAATAATAACTTTTTCAGGATTGTATTCACGTTTTTCCTGTGGTTGGTCTCCTCCACTGATCCGATCGTAAAAGTTAGGGTCGGTGACCCAATCGAGATGACATGTTGGCGTCTATAAACTTCTTTGGTTGCGCGCACTAATAATTAATTCCCAGACGGACTTACAAGTGCAGACAATGCGTCATCTAGACAATAATGATTTATATCTTTATCTTTCTTATTTTTCCAATCACCATAGATAAGACGAGTCCTGAAGAACACGTCGTAAAGGCATTTAAGCTAAGATGGCTTTATGTGCTATTATTAGAAATTAAAGGGAATTGCCTTTAAGAGAAGGAATGGTTCCGATTTCCGGTCCGTTGTGTTTCGTCTTACAAAAAAAGTCGAATTTTACACTAACATAGTGTTGAGCAATGGATATTTGATAATGCTGACTGTAAGCATACATAACAATTTTAAACACAATTACGTCATGCGGCGCGTAACAGCAATAGAGCAGTGACACGCCGTAGTATTATTGTATATAACTCTATGCTGGAGCCTTAATGGGTTAGCTGCAAGGGGCACTGCAGGGAGAAACAGAAGGGCGTCATACTGAAGCCAAAGCTGTGAAGAGTGATTTCTTAGACCTAAAAACGCGCGATTTTTGTTGTTGGAGAAAACAACGTTATTTTAAGCCTAAGAAATCCGCTCTTTCATTGTTTTTCCCTCCATTTTATGTAGTGCACCTTGTAGGTATGCCCTCCAAAACCAATACTGGTGCCAATATGGCGGCAAATGTCACTGCTCGATATAGTCTAATATTTGAGTTCTAGTGTGATGATTAATAACTTCATACTACCGTACAAGAGAGTGCAACCATAAAAAAACCAAGCGGCTGAAGCGACTACCTAGTCGCAACCGATCTTCTGTACAGTTCCGCCACTTACAATGTTCAGGCGCACACCTCTATCACGCACTGCAACAGATATCTCTAATCTAAAAGCATTAACTATCACAATTACGGTTAAGGTCTATTTTACATTTTAGGCGTAATTGTCAGCCTTTAGGCAGTCAGCAAAATCATCTCGTAAAAAGGACGAATAGTCTTTAAGCCGTTGTTCGAGCTGTCAGTACTAAACTATAAAGAGTAAAAAATACCCAGAAATAAAAAGGAAGCTATTAGTACAAATAAATGACGGCAGTAGCTTGTACTTACTACAAGGCATGTGACTGAAATAAATCTCACAAAAGTCTGATGGACGCCAACGTAACATAAACTCCCCTTATTTTTAACGAGCGGACAGCTAATTTAAGGAATACTTGCGTAAACATTGGTGTGCTGCTGTTTTTAACAGCTCCCTTAAGTCAAAATGAGATTAAAGGCACATTCGCCCCTGTTGGCTTTCCTGTACGACTCAGTTTTACGACATTATTTCAAACGTTTGCAAATGTTGCCAACACAGTCATTTTCTTGTTTTTTCTGCAACATTAACTCTAACCTATGTAAAAGTTGCAAACGCTATTCTCAACGGATCGCACGATATACCGGAAGGATTTATGTTCCTTTAAATACGTTACACAGTGTTTTAAAGGTACATTCCTCCCGGTAGGCTTTCCTGTATTGCTCAGTTTTGCAACATTACTTTAGACACGCGTAAATGTTGCAAACGCACCCAACATTTTCCTATTGTTTCCCTCGTAAGAAACAGTTTTGCTGGGTGCACTCTTAAACTCCGAAGAATAAAACTTGATCTAATTCTAACTTTTAAGATTTTAAAAGGTCTGATTGCTGTTTAAAAGGTCTGCTGTCTGATTGCTGTTGACCTTCCTTTTTTTTTTGATTTGGTCCACTAGAGGACATTCTTTGAAGTTGAAAGATCTCAGTTCAAATTTTGACTGTCGAAAAAAAAATTCTTTTCGGTTCTGGTCGTGAGTATATGGAATGCCCTTAGCATGGAATCGGTGAATACTCGTAATGTGATTGAGCTTGGTAGAATGATAAATAGGCAGTCCTTTAATCGCTTCTTGTAGAGGACGCAGTAATTATTGTAAAAGACTGTTTTCATTTTAAGGTCCCAGTGTTCGCGGCTCACACCCCTTCCGGTTAACATCCATAAATGGTGGTGAATTCCATTTTATTATTATTATTATCTATGTAAATGTTGTAAGAGCTATTTCGCGCAGGATGCTCGAATATATTTTTTGTGTTGCCTTTTAACATACACACAAAAAGGCAAGAGTCTTATTCGACTTTAGTATTAGCTTGGCTTCAGATTTCTAGGAAAGGGTGCCTTTGGGCTAATTTTGAACCAACAAAACTTTACGTTTCCGAGAATTTACGACGTTCAAGTTTTCCTGTCTGGGGCCGTTGACCGAAGGAGACACGACATCATGTCCTTCAGGACATCTCATTATATCAACCCACAAGTTTATTATTATTATTATTTTTTTTTTTTGGCGTACGGTGACTGTTACTAAATTACAAGCTGGTTTATTAATCAGCTTATTTATTTATTTGAAAAAAAAAGTTGTAAAGAAAGCGACTTGACCTCGAGCAGAGCTCCCGTACAGGGACTCATTTATCAGGTACTAGGCCCCGGGAAAACATAAAATAAAGCCAGTAACAGCTGATTTTAATCTTAAGTCCTGAGGGGGATGGGGTGGGAGAGGGAAATAAAAAGAGGAGGAAAGGGAAAACCAAAATACGTGTAGGGTTTTTTTTTTTTAGTCTTGCAGTTGCAAAAAATATTAATTGTAAAAAAAATATAGATAATGTACAATCCGGAACCCTGCAGATCGGAAAGCAAACGAGCTCAATTAATATTACAATTTATACAAATGTAAACCTATTTACGGTTTCTTTTGGATATAAATGTCACTTTACCTTGACCTCGCGAGACCAAATGCCAAGTCCTCCCATAATGCTTACAGCCGTGTCAGTGGTTCTAGGACTAAACATCGCGAGGACAAAACATCGCCGGACTAAATATCGTGGAGGAAACCGCATATTTAAAAGATTTAATGACGCGTTTTGCAGTGAAGCAAGCTTTCCTAAGGTGAGGTAACACTTGGTATACTCGCCCCGCCCTGGCCAAAATAGAATAATCGTAAAGTGGACTCTCATTAAAATTTTTTTAACTGCAAAAAAAAAAAAAAAAAATAAGCATGAATAAGCAGTGGGCAGGGAAGGGGGGGGGGGGAACGCATGACAACCAGTCCCCCGAAACCGCAACATGTGTTATAATGCTAAATAAATTCCTTGGTAACATGCGAAAAAAGTATGCTCTAGAAGCCGGGTACGGTACTAGCACTTCCCCAGGACAGCTAACAGCCCTTCCCCAGACCCCCTATCTGGCTTTGTTCGGCCTCCTGTGAAATTGTTTCCTGGCTGTGGCAAGAGTTAGACGTAGTTGTATTTCAAGTTAACTTGCATTTACCTCCTTAGTACGCCCTGGAACTTTGTCCGTTTTATTCTGAAACACCCTGCATGCGATGTTTTGTCCTAACGAATTTTTATCCCAGCGATGTTTTGTCCTGCCATGTTTCGTCCGCGATATTTAGTCCGGCGATGTTTTGTCTGGCGATTTTTAGTCCTGGGCGGAGCGGTAGGATAAGCAAATGGTCTCAAAGGTCGAGAGCCAGTTCCTTTCGAGGGCCTCTGATACCCGCCAATCCCTGACAATCGCCCTCCCCCATTACAACTTCCCACCCGACCCAGGGGGCAAGGGATAATCGTCTGACAGGAAAATCGCATAACTGAATATAGTCTAACAAGAAATTCGTATAATGGAAAATGGTCTACTGTCTCTGCCTCACTCGGGCAGCCGCTCTCGCTGCGGCTATATATATATAACATCAGAAACTGCTGCCATATCGTTGTCCAGTTAGGCGATTATCCATTATAAGATATTGCGTTTAGATGATTTTCCAAATTTTTTAATAATTTGGCAGATTTGGACGATTATCATATTAGACGATTTTCCAGTTAGGCTTTCGCCCGACACCCCCTACCCAGTCATACTGACGTGGTTCTGAGAGGTTACGGTACGATTTCAGTGTTTGATTTTAAAAGTTGTGGGTTCAGTTCTGCTCAGGCTGTTTTGACAGTCAAGTCCAAAAGGCAACCTGAATAATTTAATGTAACATTTACTGTTGTAACATTTGTAATTTTTACAAAATGATGCTGATGTTTCATATTTACGTCTGTTGAAGTTGTAAGAGTAGGATTAATTTTAAGAAATCACACTTGCACCGTAGTCACCTTGCACGAACAGCAAGTGTTTTACATTCTTTCAGCAGGGCACCTTAGTTGTTCTGGTTCTCATAACTCTTTGCAAATAAGCTATTAAGCAAGATAGGCTATAACTCGTACGGTACTTATATTACAGCTGGCTAAGGCTTAACCATTATTACAACGAGTAACTATGCATGATTGCTTGGTATGCTAATTTAATTTTAACAAAAGCTGTATGTATTTGGCAGCCAGTGGTCGTGCAGCCAGTGGTCGTCGCGGCCAACAAAACACGGTGACGTAACGTGCGGCCACGAATTTCATTGACAATTCGCGATCACGTGGTGAAAAATAAACACGGAGCAAGTATGTTCGCCCTGTGGCCGCCTGCAAGCTGCCCAGGATCCCAGTGACCGATGCGACTGGCTTGCCACGGCGATTAAGTGCGTTGTGCTACATATACCGTAAGCATTCTCATTGGCCGCGCGGCTTGGCAGCCGTGTGCGCGGGGCCCTTAGGAGAACAGGTGCAAGACGGACCGAAGAACTCGTTCTAGCGTTTGACTGTATAAATCACGAGCTTCACTGTCTATCACCCCCCCCCCCCCTCCCTCTCTTCCTTTAATTTGTCGTTAAGATACTAAAACTGATTGTATATAGATATATAATGTATTAAACTTGAGCTGCCGTAATTACATAAATAATAAATCATCACACCAAATGTTTGTTTGCCGCAATATAATTATAAAATTCACCGCAGTCACATGTAGCTCTGTTGTGGCCATGTTAATTTCGAATAACCACCAAAAAACGTGATGGTTGTGCCAACTAAAACTGCACGTCATGGCGACCAACTTGAAAGTCATGATGTGGTAACCAAACATTTGGTAGGACTTCAGTGTTTCAGCATTCGGAACAAAAATAAATTGTTGTGGCTAGTGACCGTACTGAAATTGTTGAAAGTTTTCAAAACCAAATGGAATAAAGCTGCTGCAAAATAAATTTGGTTACGTTAAACAAAATTTATTTATCAAATAAACAACACATTTTTTTTTCGTGCCACTCTTTGTGTTTAAATTTGGGGGTGGGGGGTATGGATTTAACACGACTAAGCCATCGTCTCATGAAAATCACGTCTTTCTAAAATTCGGTTTACCTCGTATACATTTTTTAGGAAACACAAAATAAGCAAAATTAGGCACTCTCAAATGTTGGAACAGAGGCTTCGCACTCTTCGTGCAGTCTTAAGTATCTCTTTATATGCTTCTGATAAGTCGTTAGATAATGGGCAACCCACCATCATCTTAACCCTTTCACTCTCGGTCTCGCCAAATGGCCCCAGTTACAAGGTAGAGTAAAGAGTAAGTCCCCAGGCACAACGCGAGCTTTGTGAGGGCCCTCGGGAGCCCCGAGCAAAGCGAGCAGCAACAGACCAGTGGTGAACGTCCTCGTTTCCAAACCAAACGAATACCGGTTCGAATCCCGCAACTGACCTAACTATATGGAATTTAAAAAAAAGTCACCAAAATTAATTCCGGACTGAAAGGATTATGTTGTTCCATGGTACTACTGACATAAATGCACGTGGCACTACTGACATGGTAACAGCCTGGGGGTGAAAAGCAATCAAAAAAGGAGGTCCTCCTATTGCACATGGGCCAAAACAAGCGCATGTTTTTTTTTTTTTGTTAAAACATAACAAGATTTAGTATCCTGTATCAATTATTTTAATGTGACTACAATATTTGTTTTCTTGTTGTTATTCTTGTTGGGAACATTTTACTCTCACCTACAGATCGAACCAATGATCTGATTTTCAATTTTTTTGTAGCTTAAAATGTTGGTATTATCAAGGACCGGGGCTTATTTTAGTGTGACTAAAATATTCTTATAGTTGTAGTTGTTTTTGTTGGGACACTTGACTATTACCTATAGATCACATCAATGAACCGATTTTATATTTTTATAGCTTAAAATGTAGGTATTTACAAGAACCAGGACCCTTTGAAAGTTATTTTAATGTGACTACGGTGTTGTTGTTGTTGTTGGGACCTTTCGCTTTCATCTCACAACTGAATCAATACCATTTGCTGATGAAAAACACAAATTCACCCAACTTTGCTGAAATTCTTCTAATAAGCAATGGAAGAGTACAACTATTTATTACTAAAGGGTTCTGTGAAGACAAGAATCCCTAATAATAACCCTACGAATAAATCTTCAGATACACATTTTATTGGAAGCAGTCTGATGAAGAGAACATAGTATCAAAATAAATAATACGATACATATTAGGAGAAGTATAAGCTATTTCTTATCTAGCCTTATTCTACTTCATCTGATAATTAGCGCTAATCTCGTTTACTGCATTTAAGCCAAATCTCCTTTTTCTAATTTGCCAATATTGTTCATCCCTCTTCTTACAAATTTCGTTTATCTCCTTTACGTCAAATCTTGTTAGCCAGTTTATCTAATTTATGTCATCTTGTTGTTTATCTCGTTAATCTCCTATCTCGTTTATCTCCTTTGTCTCATATCTTGTTTATCTAATTTATCTCAGAAAGCGTTCAACTCAGTTATCTCATCGCGATTATCTTGTGTGCTACAATTCTAGTTATTTAACTGATCTGACATATCTCCAAGAAAAAAATTGACAGTTATTAGGATTAAAAAACAGATATTGTATCTGTTCCTGTAGAGCATTATGGTTTTTTTAAGGCTTACATCCGTATTTTTTTTGTTTTTAAGCGTTTTTAAATACTAATTCATATATATTCTGGCCACGGGGGTGTACGGCCGCAAGCACTGGGGCGTCAGATTCGATAGGCGTCTTCTTCCCAGCTGTACGTCTCTGGCTTCTTACAGACCCGGGTTCGATCCTGGAGACGGTGTTTATGTACGGGTTTTTCTTTGGTTGTTTCCCGCCCATTGCGCGAGGGTTTCCTCCCGGTACTCCGGTTTCCTCCCTCCTGCGGCAAAAAGCAACGATGGTTGTTCCTTCTACTTAACATCTGCCGTTTGGCCCTTCAAAAAGGTCTAAGCTTACTGACCGACACCTACAGTTACTATGCTACTGGGCTATATTTACAAGTCTGTTGGAGGAAATCCACACAGAAGTGAGGAAAAGACGAAGTTTATAGAGCAGTGACATTTGCCGCCATATTGGAGCCAGTATGGGTTTTGGAGGGCATAACTACAAGGTGCACTACATAAAAATGGAGGGAAAAACAACGGAAGAGCGGATATCTTAGGCTTAAAATAACGTTTTCTCCAACAACAAAAATCGCGCGTTTTAGGTCTAAGAAAACTCTTCACAGCATCGGCTTCAGTATGACGCCCTTTTGATTCTCTCTGCAGTGCCCCTTGCAGCTAACCCATTAAGGCTCCAGTATAGAGTTATATACAATAATACTACGTCGTATCACTGCTCTATACTTCAGCGTTCATTAAATTACATGAATTATAAATCTCTGCAAGGAAAGAGTTTTAACTCTTTAATTTTGGTCTTGCGGCCAAATATACAACAATTTCTATTTCCGTCCATTCATCTTTTATTAGGTGCATGGATTTAAACGCTATCACACTACGTGATATCTCCGTGATAGGTGGAATTTGAGCTGCGATAATGTGAACATCTTTCTCTATGGCTGTTTTACAAACCCCTTTAACAAATTTTTTTTTCAAAATTTCTGAAAAAAAAAGAAAGAATGGTTGGCCTTAAGCGATTTGTATCGGGTGATTAGTGTGTGTTTGTTTGTTCAACTTTAATTTACACCAATTGCCAAGACAGGTGACGTCGTTGCCTAATAAATGAGACATTCCATCGCCCAGACAAAACTAACCGATTAAAAGAAGAAAGGAATCCACTGTTTGTTTTCTAAACAGGGACGTTGGAAAAAAACTCGTAAGGAAATGGAACGTCTTTCCGAAAACAAGCGATCCATGACCTACACAGTGTCCCAACAGTTCTGCCGCTTTCCTTGCAATAACCCTCATTTCGTGTAATGAAATTTTACCACTTTTACAAAATAGTTAATACTTTTTGAGAGGTCTAACTAGACCCTAACATTAGGAAACTACAGCAAGTGTAACGCGATCACTACAGCACTTAGAAGTTTTTTGGTTGGTGGTCACCAATGCAAAGCAAAACCGGTAAATGGCGATGGTTTTGAAAAGACATTATGAGAACGAGAATCACCCACTAACCACCAGGAAGAACTCAGTTCACAGTTCTATTTAAATTTTCGGCGATAAGTCCGTTTTTTTTCTTCATAAACAAAAAAGATCACTGCGGAGGAAAAAGAAAGATTTTACATGTCGTTGCACTAACGAAAATTTCGAATTCGACGCGCGAGGCGGTCTGCTTCTCTACGCGCGTCGTTTTCGAAATTTTTGTTAGCATGCAACGACATGTGAAACCTTCCTTTTTCCTCCTCAGTAAGCGTTTTTTTGTGAAGCAGGCAAACGGACTTTTCTCCGAAAATTTCAATAGAGTTGAAATTGAGTTCTTCCTGGTGATTGGTGTGTGAATCTCGTTCTTATAATGCAAAGCATTTGCTAAAACGTTGCCTCGTATTTTTGCTTACGAAGTAATGGAGAAGCTACGCTGTGAAGACGTTGTGTGTTGACAAGATTAGTTTCAAATATGTATGGAAGCATCCTTGGTATTGACAAAACGTCACTGGCTACCAGCTCAGCCACAACAAGAATAGCTGAAAATACATATTTTGGACACAATTTCGATACAACCATTATACATTCTGTCAGGAGTGTATAGATTGAAATGACTTTGGTTCTGTAGAACCGCTCTATGGATACGTTATGGGCCAAAATTGTAGTACCAGATGGTGTCTGGAGGGCGCCACCAGTTCTACATGCGACTTTTCGCGCACTACACAATACGGGACATAAAGCGATACGGGACCGTACACAATATGATGTCACGCAAATGGGGTGGATCCACGAAGTAACAGTTTTGGGCAAAGGTGAAGGCGAGGTGGGTAAATTTGTGAAGTCACACATGTATTGAAATACGGTAACTATGAAAACAACGGGATAAAGAGCAAAAAAAGTCGTAAGAAATTATAACAAATTTCATGAAATTTACGAAAAATATCGTTTCATTTTCCCAAATTGTTATCCTCTTTATCGCTAATGAAGGGGGGGGGGGGGGAGTTGCAAAGGTTGTGACAAAGTGTGACGGGAAAGGAAGGGAGTTAAAACGTGACAAAATTTGGGTGACGTCATTTGCGTATGGTCTCCATTACTGTGCATACAAAAATGACGGTGGCGCCATCCAGGAGGATGTAAATACACTACTGGACTGGCCCAAATGAGAACTGTAAATTACAAGAGATCGTAACTCATCCCAATCTATGTATAGACTCATGATACTGTGTCTAGCTACTAGTGAAGTGTCTATTAGCTACTAGGGAAACCATTTAAGTGTATCTTGTTGACTTGTAGCTTATGCTATAAAATATATTTTTTGCTTGACAACGGGATGATAAATCCCGAAACGTCGCATTTTACTGTATACATGTGCACTTGCTGGCTTTTTAAAACGTTAACTACTTTTAGTGCTTTTATTCTGTCAGGCACTGTTGTTTGCTGTCAGTCACACCCCCTCCAGAGTGTACAAGTTATTCTTTAAGGTGGGTTTCCACCAAAGTCTGCAGCATCCAGTGTCATTGACTTCTGTCTATCGTTTGCTTGCAGCAAACAAAGAAATACACAAAGAAATATCTATTAACGCAATGAACAATCCCCATGCCTCCATAATAAAGTGAATATGTGATACGTCGTCGTGCACATGATAGCAAGCTGTGAAGGTTAACAATATCGCTGCTGCTAAATGTCTCCACGGTGTATTCTTTATATTCTACCGTGGCGCCAGCCAGTGGCCGTAAGATCGTTAATCTTTACAGCTTGATTCCAGGTGGACGAGGATCTATTAAATTTTTACTCAATAATTCAGAAGGCACGTAGGTTGTTTGTTGCATTAAAAGATATTTCTTTGTGCATTCCTTTGCTTGCTGCGAACAAGCGCTAGAGAGAACTAAATAATGCTGTGATGCTCGATGCTGCAAACATTCGTTCGGTGGCAACCCGCCTTTAATATGTGCATTATACAACACGCCATGGCTGTTTGCTGTGACGTGCATATCACGTGACTGGGCTAGTCCAATCAGACGGCCAAACAGCCGTTGTTCTCGTTCGTCATTGGCTAACTCATGGTGACGTCACGGCAAACAGCCATTACGCATGGTGATCTCAGAAGAAGCCTCAACAACACGTTAGTGTCATGATTCATCTCAAAAGCACTTACGGTATTTATAATTATAATTATTATTATTATTATTTTAAATTCGAAATAGCTGAAGAGATGTTTTATTTGAGATTTTCACCTAAGGCCTTATCTGGCTGATGACACGTGTTGTTCGCTTCACCTGTGACCATCAAAGCGGTTTTTTCTTTTTTTTTAAATAATGTTTACGCTAAGAATACTGATTATTGTATACCTCCCCAGGATGCATAGCTGTAAGGTGTGATCGTGCACCTGCTATCTCTTCTATTCCTGGTTTATGGGGAATGCCTGGTATGCACGTAAAAGATGCATGAAAAGTAAACAAAACAAAAGAAAATGGAAAGGGCCGCTACTTAATAGTCCTCTAAGGAATAGTGGCGTCTCCGTAAAAGAACATTTTGTTGACTTTCACAGTTTAACAACACCAAAACAATCATTGTAATCGTGACTAAATAAAAACATATATAAAAAAAAGAAGGGAGGAAGTACTTGAGTAACGACAACTGAATTTGAATGTGGAAGGAGGGAGTGGAGATTATATATGCGAACTTTGGCCCTCTGCTTATATTTTTAAATAGAAAGAAAAAACAGCTGTGAACATGTGGGTGAAGATTAGTTATGCTACTGAACATCCATTTTCTATGTTTCGAACATTAAAACGTTATTCAGGTAGCAGTTAAGTTCAGTTTCAGATTGAAGTAGTTTTTATTCGCGAACAGTTATTGTCGGTGATTCTAAAGCCAATTTAAACAAGTTTGTCATTTGGACACACACACACACACACACAAAAATAACAACCTGCAGGCCCACTCTGGTGACAGTTCAGCACAACATCGTACATTAACGGGTAATTCGATTTGGATGACATGCCTCGGCAATTGTATTTTGCAGGCCTAAACGCTTTTAGATCGATTTGAGTTCCGTTAGGTAGACCATTTTTGGCAGTTTAAAAATATCTATTTGATTCGCTATTTCTCTAACCATGGACTATCACACTTATCGCGTATGCTTTATACTCTAAGGGCACGTTTACGCAACCACTCGCTTTTGCATTCTCGCAGGTAGAAGCTAGAAATCATCTCAAATTCCAACATGGCGGCGGTTTTATGTCTGCCGCCTCGCAACAAAAATAGAAAATAATGTGAGTTCAGAAGCGTTTGGGAAAATTGTTTCGTCATGAGGAATTCTTTATATTATTGGGACGGATTATAAGACTGCAAGTTTACTCAAACAATGTCGGATTTAGCTAATCCATTTAGTGTTGTTACCATGGCAATGTCACCTTTGCCATCGCGGTTGTGTTCTAGCTGCGATAATGCAAAGGCGAGTCGTTGCATAAACGCGCCCTAACTGAGGACGCTGAATTGTCGGCAGTTTAATTTCTTTCACACTAAATAGCGATTTGAACCCTCATGACTAATAAACAAATTTTCAAGGAGTTGAGGACGGTGAAATAAGAATGGGGGGAGGGAAGGAAGACTCGCTTTTACAGGGTTCAGACAAAACCTGGAAAACCTGAAGAACCTGGAAATTTCAGGGAAAATGAAAATAGAGCCAAAATCTCAGGAAAATTTCAGGGAAAACAAGAATTTTTTTGAAAATCAGGGAAAAGACAGGGAAATTTGAAAAAATGTCTTTGTGCTTAATCTGTAAGTTCCATTGAATTAGCAGATCAGAAATAGGCTAGCCTAGTGGCAAATATTTTAACTTGTGCTTTAATATGTTCCAATATTTTCAATATCACTCCAATAAACCAATCTTTGGCTAGTACTGACAACTGTGTTGAAAATGTGTTTAGTCCCGTCTGGACTAGTCTCTAAACATCTATTTTCTGGGATGTTGAATTATTTTCGTACAAATATTAATAAAAATATTAGCTACTGCCTGTTTCCCTAACTAAACATCTTGTAAACACCTGGAAATTGCCATTGGATTCACCAGGAAAACCTGGAAATGTCAAGGAAATTGAGAATTAAAAAATTGTTTGAACCCTGTTTTAAGAGGGAGGACTTTTTAACTTTTTCAAAGCCCTTACATGCATTTACAAAGCTCTTTCCACTCCAGAGGGAGCGTTTTTAAAAAATCTATTCTGTACATAAGCGGTAACGGGAATGAATCTCGCATCCTCGTGGCTCAGAGACCAAGCCCCTAATAACTCCGCTGCGCTTCAGTCACTCTCCGTCGCATGGAACCCTCGTTAACCTCATTTTTCGTCACTGGACGTATTTATTTTATCTGGTAGGAAAGGGTAATTTGTGTACTTCAAAAGCAAACTCTCAATTGAGTCGAATGGTCTACGAACACATCACCACCGTCAATTTTTATTTTGACCAAGTGCTAGAGCGAACTAGATAGCGCTAGATGGCGCTAGATGCAGCTAACTTTCGTTTGGTGACAATCTGCCTTTAACTCAGGACAAAAATGGGTTAGCCTCTTTTTTTGTAGACATGGCTCGATAGTGTTATTTATTAAACGATAACTGATAATCTTAGCTAATATTAGCAAAACACTTGGCACAATAGCGGCCCCACGTTTAGTGCAGTTGACTTTGATTGATAAAGACGTTTTATGCATTGAAGGTACAACTCTTCGACTTTTTTGGTTAGTGAACTAGGTTAAACACGTGCTTGTAAAACACGTTGGTATTGCCACCCTTTTTTTTTCTTTTTTTTTGCATTTACCAAGTTTTCAGTTTCATTGTTAGGGCACAAGAAATGAGAAGTATGGTTTCGATGGCTCTTATTGCTAGGTTAAGGCTAGGTTTAAGTAAAAATAAGTAGATTGAACGCATGGTTTTGCTGACCGGTTAGGTACATGTAAATAAAATTTAATCCTACTCTAAGAAGTATGTATAACAGTCGCTGTAAACTAATCATAGGTAAAGCAAAAAACACAATAGTAAAATGATGGCATCAGTAGTAGCCACCCTAAATTAAAGCCAGAGAGTGACTATATGAGTTTTCAGAGTTTTTTAAAGGATAGAGGTGATTTAGAGTTTGGTGTTTATGACGGTATACTAAGGCAGTGGTGTAGAAAGTTCCGTTTATGAACATCAATAAGCGATATTTTGTTGTGTTTACGTTTAGGCATACATTTGATTTTGTACAATAGAGGCATATGACCAACAAACCAGTCTTACTCATCTATGGATATGACTTGTAATAAATTGTATGACTGTTGTTTTACCGTCAGACAGAAGTATGGGGAGGTAAGCATGGATGCGTAAATGAAAGAAAGTAGCCTACGTTACTAAGGCCTCGGATTAACAACTCACTTCTTACTGGATAACTCAGTTGCTACACTTACCGTTGTAAACCCAAGGTCGAACGTCGGGAGGTACTTTATAACGATTATTCCATTTCCATTTTCTCCTGGCTACGGCCCTGGATCTCATGTGCAGCGAGTGCAGGTCGTCTCGTAGCGTTTTTTCTTCGTAGTAGCATTCGGATGGAGCCATTGGCCTATAGGAGGGCACATATCGCCTATGACCACCAGACGTCAGTCGTGCAGCTTAGTAACTGAATACATCGAACCACTTAAAACTAGAATCTGTTAATTAGGAATATGTAACTAAGCCCTTAAAGGAAGTTTGAAAGGATAATTTCTGACCAAACTACCTCCTCCTCAACACTTTCCTGTATTGAGACAGCATCCTCAGGGGAGACAACTGGTGAGTGCAAGCTGATAATCATCCTTGAACTTCTAGCGAGGAATTTGAACGTGTCATTAATGTACAATATAAACAGCAAACTAGAGCCCAAAACGTCGTGACTAGTTAGCATTACTCAATAAAACCAAGTATTGAGTGATGCTAACTAGTAAGAACCGTTAACGCGATCAAGATCGAGATGATGATGGCATTAAGCTTTGCAATAGGCGCAGCAATGGCCTGTTAAATTAAAAGCAGTGAGTGCCCAAATCGTTATTAACCTGCAATCCCGTTACAGTTAAAAAGTTTCAATGTTGGTATCACCACAATGCTGTACCATTTTACATGAAAGATTGGGAACATGCTGTAAAAAAAAGAAAATCGATAGGATTTAGTGGTTCAAGCTTTGCTATCAAATTCTGCCAACCGGAACAGTCACCTGGATGTATTCCTTGTGACTTCTACTGCTATTACTGCATCATTTTTTTAAGCGAGTGAACAGGGCTTGCTTAGGCTACCAAGGGACTTACTAGAAGCAACTTCCTCAATAAAATCGAATTTACTTCGGTACCCCAAGTGACAAGAGAGAGTAATGTCAAAACTAGGGGGATGTGGTGCAGGGTGCCAAGTGCAGGGCACCATGAGTTTAGTAACTAAACAGCTCTAGAGGTGGCAGTAACATTGGAGGGAGAGGTTGCTCAGTCTCTGATTGCAGAGCAGTTTTGTTAACCCAGCAACAAGTTAAACAAAACACTCTTTTATTGGGCTACAGTTCAATGAGCAGTGGTGTTCCGCAGGGGTCCGTTTTGGGCCCTTTACTGTTTATACTGCACATTAATGACATGTACAAATTCGTCGGTCGAAGTTCGTGGATGATCTCATCTTGCACTCACCAGTTGCACCCCTGAGGATGCTGTCTCATTGCAGGAAAGTTTTGACGAAATGGTAGTTTGGTCGGAAACATGGCAATTGCCATTTGCTACAGACAAATGTATGCACCTGCAATCTGCATGTAGGATATTCCCCATGTTAATTGACTACAGGATTGGTAATAATTCTTTGGATCTGGTTGATTCTGGGAGAGGTTTGGGGATCTTCTTTAAGTCTAAACTCCACATTTACGACGTCTGCGAATCGTCGTGCAGATATTGTTCGCCACTGCTTTACGTCTGGGAACCGGAAAACATTGCTGTGGGCATATAAAGTTTATGTTCGTCTGACGTTGAAGTTTGCAAGTCAGATTTGGTCGCCTCATCTTTTATAAAGGATGTGGACAAGGTTGAATCAATACAATACAAAGGCGCTTTACAAAGTCATTGCCTGGTCTGCCTTCTTTGCCCTATATAAAGAATGCCTTGCTCGGCTCGAGTTGGCTTCTCTGGAGCTCCGTAGACGAACAGCGGATTTCATCTTAACCTACAAAATTCTTCACCATCTTCTACCGGGCGAGCTTCCTTTCTTCGAACTTCAAACTTTTACTAAGCCTAGAGGGCATGACGTCAAGCTTGTTCGTTGGTGTTGTCGTCTTGATACCAGAATATATTTTTCTCATGTCGATTTGTCCCAGTTTGGAATGCCCTTCCCGAGGTGGTTGTCTCTGCCACGTCGGTGGAGGGATTTAAACGTGGGTTGAACAAGACCAATCTTCACCAGCATTTATTGGAGCTTATGTACTTAATGGATTATTACTCGATTGCTCAATACTGCAGCTTGTATTGTATTTTTTAATGATCTTATTTACTGGTAGGCTGGGCGTAAGTTGTGGGTCTCCCTATCCTGTCCTGACTCGCTGACAGCAAATTGTATTTTATTATTATTATAGTTGCACTGAGTTGAGTAACTGTGATGCTGCCTGATTTCACTTTTGTGTTGGAAATGAGCTTGTTACTTAGACGTCGAATGGAAGTAAGCAGTAGCGTTCAGTTAACGTGACTTCTGTTGAAGTGTAAAGATACTCTAACATAATTATTATAATGAAGTTTCGGAACGGGGGATGGGAAGCTTCTCTTCAGTTTAAAGGTTTTCTACAGTTATACCCCCAATCAGAGCCCTTTAGTTTTTACACTTCTTTATGTTCCTGCTTTGAGTATCCGGAAGGGAGGGGGGTGGGTGGCATTTACGTATGATTGACCCTCACATGTACCATCAAGGTCAACACGATATCAACTTCTGACCTATCCTTCGACAGAATACCGATTTTAAAGAAGTTGTAAAGAACCACAAACCATTGCCATGACGCATAGAAAAAAATGGAATTCGAAGTGCAATCGTATGATTTTACAAACGACCAAACTTGCACGAATACACAGGGACTTGAAGGCAAGTGGTCGCCCATGTGCCTTCCTGCGTGCCCCGACGTACTTCAGTGCTAAGATTTTTTCTGGTTGTAGACCCATCTTATTTCCCAGTTTACACAACTATTGTACGACACGTAGTTTAGAAGTTCGCAACATGACCTCGACTGATGTCAAGGTCAAGTATCTTACATATCCAAACAGTGGTTTACGTACACTCTACATAAAATCTCTCCTCTCAGTACATTCCAAACTATTCATATTAAAGTAGACTTTACACTATACAGTAGAATACATTCTATGTAGCCTAGTTTTATTTATTTTAACTCTTGTTAGTTTAGGCCTGCTTTACTTTGTCTTACCGTTCTTTACTTTACCATTTCTCCCTTCTCAAACGAATTATCTTCGGATTGTTTACAGTTGTTTCCAGGTCAAATTTGTGATTCTTAGGTCGTTTCATGGGGACTCGCAAATAAAAAAACAGAAGTATTCAGTATATTTTGTCGGAAACATGCACTATAGATACAATAACAAAATATAAAATGTAACATGTGTTGCACAACATGTATGTAGAACCATGGGTAGGACCTATATTGCCCAAATATACGATAAAATGGGAAACAACCACGGGCGAAACAAAACCTCGGGCGAAACTAGGTTCGATTGCTAGTGTGAAAATAAATGTTTATGCAACTTGAATCAATTGTATTGTTAATTGTTACCCAATTTCCAAATTAATTGAGGTTTTGCGTAAAGCAGAAATGCCGTTGTGGAAGTGGTAGGGGCACAGACGGGAAGAGGGAAAAGGGAAACCAGCCAAACAGCAAAGAAAGCTGTTCGCGCTCCATTATGTCGACAGTGGAAGTGATAACGGCCCTAGTTATTTTTGACTTCAGGTTTTAAATTTTGCTCTTTACGTTTTACCGTTTTTGTTTTAACTTAGTATTGCGTTTAGCACTCGCGCAACGGCCCGTTGCTGTGACGTCACCATGAGGTAGCCATTGACGAATGAGAGAAACGGCTGTTTGGCTGTCTGAGTGGAATAGCGCAGTCACGTGATGTACGCGTCATCCAGAGCCGTCATGGCGCACCGTATAGTCCGAAGAAGGTAGATTCTAGAATTTTCCATCCAACGAAAAATAAACTTGTTAAAATTATGTTTATCGGAAAAGAAGTTTTCGTTATAAGGTGAGGTTTGCTGTAGGCTTTCTTCTTATGTCCATACGATGCTTCTAAATCATTCAAGCTACTTGAAAATAGGCAGAAGAAAGCGATCCCTCAGGCTAAAAGACTAAAACTTGTAGACCAGGCAATGAATCTTTAAAGACGGAACGAAAAAAGAATCATGTCAGATGGTTACTTGCCTCAAGACAGTTCGAAGAAAACGGGAGAGGAAAAATTGTTCCTGTCTGACAGACAATTGATTATTCATGGTATAATGTGCATTGCACGGACCATTAGTCAACGCAATTAGAATGACGTGCCAAAAGGGATTCAATGAATCGCTTTTTGTGGTCATATAGTACCGCACAAACTGTGACGTCATATATGCAAGATCTTAATGGGTCTTAGTGAAGAACTAAGCTGGAAGGTACATCATAACACGTGTTGTTTAGAACGTCCGCAGATTTGGAGCCGTCATAAAATTTAAAGCCGGGTAGCTTGGAATTCTCGTAACATGCAATTTATTATTAAAATTTTCGAACCCCAATCCTGTTTTCATCAGTTACAAGCCCTAAAAAAAATACGATAACCGGTTTGCTGAACGGTTATGGTACAAAAAGACACACATTAAAACCTAAAAACTGCAGGCCTCACCCCAAATTTACAGCAGATAGGCTGGTGCCGTGTCAAAATTAATGGTGTCAACAGCACTCACTACCAGGGGTTGTCAAACTTCGACATTTTTCTGATAATTATATTGTTACCCATTCTTCCAAGGCTGGAAAATTTTTGTAATATTAAGGACTTGATGTTGGTTGATTGTAATGGCCCAAGCTTCGAGTTTAAAATGTGATGTTCTCAGTGAATATCACATGTTACGTCTCAAACTCGAACCCTGGACCATTACAATCGACCAAAATCGAGCCTTTAATATTACCAAAAATTTACCAGCCATGGAAGAATGGGTAAGAATTTATCAGAAAAATGTCGAAGTTTGACACCCCTTGGTGATTGCTGCTTACACTATTAATTTTGACATGGCGCCAGCCTGTCTGCTGTCAATGTGTGGTGAGTGCTACATTGTTAGTTTTCTGTACAGCTGGACAGCCATACCGACTGAGACGACTACTGCAACGACTTCGTCCGTCCGTCACTTTTTTCATCTTCGCAACGGTACCAGATAGAGACGACCACAGTTTACAACGTTAGATTCAGTGTGAGAAGTTAGTTAAATGGCAAATTAACACATCGTTACTTCCTTATAGCTAATAAACTTCTTCGACATAACTAAATTAGATAATAACATTTGACCATCGAATCGAAATCCTAAGGATAACACGCAGCCGTCAAAACAAAAACTTCGTTTAAAATAGTTTCTTTGCATTATTGCATGAATGAATAGGCTTACCGCCGAACCAAACTCTCCATTAGGCCTATCTGCTACATACGAAATTAAAACTGTAGTTAAAAAAATTAGAAATCATTTGAAAATTTCTACACCTTCTTTAACGACACAACATAGTGAGTTTTGCGCAGCTTAGATTGACTTCGTAATTATGCGTAGCGGAGAAAACTAGAGTCAAGATACTAATATACAAACATCCATGGGAACTACAGTTAAAACTCTGTGAACGTTTATCTTCTTTATGTTAAAGAAACGGAAATTAGCTGTAAATATTAGTATAAACGAAATAGCACAATGAACCCGTCATTGTGAACAGCTAAGAATGACAAGTGAGCAACAATTATGACGAAAAAATTCATGTGCCACCGTAAGTCCGAGTTGAACCCGAGTCTTTGCTTGGGCCGCCAATGCACTACACCACTATGGTAACTCATACTACACAATCGCTGCTAACTTGTCATATGAATTAACGACAGTGTTGAATTAGCTTAGTGTATAGGGGTCGGACGAATATTCAAATATTCTTTCGTTACGTTTTCCTGTGGGCTTCTCGAGTCCGAGTCAGTTCACATTATGATTTTGTTCCTTCGCCCTCAATTAATGCATTAGTGGGAACGGTCCATGCGTATTGTATTGCTTGCTCACTTGCAAGTGGAGGGAGGCCATTTTTTTTTTTTGGGGGGGGGGGGGGGGGGAGATTTCGGATGCGGACAACAGTCCTCCCTAAAAACATTAAGAAGTAAAGAACGGGGAAGTCAGCCAGAGCCATGGTAGCCAGTTGAGCGATGACGTCAATTTCAATACCATACGCGAAAAGGAAAGACACCATGGTGAATTACGGCCATACTGTACTGCAATTGGCATTTCATCATATTTTTTTGAGGGGGGGGGGGGGGTCTTGTGTTATGTGTGCCCTTCCAAGTTGCCCTGCCTAGTAGATTAAATTAAACTTGTGGTTGTTATTACATATGCCGTGCATTTCCAGTACACTAAACAAAAGTAAGGTATTAGATCAGATTAGATTAGAAAGATGACGGTGCAAACCCAAGGATTATGAAGCACCCAACCCCCAAGAACCCCAAAGCAAATCAGTGCTTCCAAAAGTCAAGTCCAGCCTTGAAGCTGTTGAGAGACGGAGCCGAAACAATGTGCTCCGGAAGGGAGATCCATGGACAAACAGTCCTTTCGTGAAGAAGAATTGAGGGCGGTGAAGTCTCGAAACAAACCCTGCAATTTAAAGATGTGGCCTCGGTAATGTCGAAGTTGCGAGTAAAAAAACTAGAGGGGTTGTAGGAGAAGGAACCCCTCGATTAAACTTCTTGCGAAGTGAAAGAGTATTGAGCTGTTTGAGTCATTAATTGTACGGCAGGTGACGAGTAGAGGAACACCACTTCGTTTGTTTACGTTGGCAGTTTTCAAGTTTGTCTAAGTAAAAGTGTTTGCTAATTTGCGAGCAGTAGGCTAATCAAGAACGGGTCTCACAAAGGTTTTGTACAACAAGGCAAAAGAAGTAGTATTTAATAAAAAAAAAAACAGATTTTTTGGGAGGAGGAGGGGCCGGGCACAAACATAGGAAAAAATATTTGAACAACCACACATTTTGAAGAAATATTCGAATATTCGGATATTTTTTTTGCGAATATTCTATATGTTTTTTCCCCTATTCATCCAACCTCTATTGTGGTCTAGTGCTTTACGGCCCAAGTCAAAGATCCGGGTTCAATTCCTGGGTTCACGATGGCACGTAAATGTTTTCGTCCTAACAGCTGCTCACTTGTCATTCTTAGCTGTTCACACTATTGGCTCCCTTGTACTCCTTCGTTGTACTAATCTTCTTCATGTGTCTTCGTACGCAACTTCGTGTTTCATCATTCATCTACGTAGCCAAAGTAATATTTGGAGAACAGACCATTCGTGAAGTCATATCGGTGTTCTGGGTGCATTTCTACTCCATGCCGAAATGGCATTGTACTTGTCGCGTGTAATAAAGAAAGAATTGCAAAAGTTGGTAAACAAGAAAGAGCAGTAACGAATATTGTGTTTGCAGCAATTGAAAAGACGATCCGTTTGATGGTAAGGAGAGAATAGCCTTGGGTGCCAATCTCAGGCTGCCGTCTTTGGATAACACGATATGGAGTGACGGGCAATCTACAACAAGTGCCAAAATCAACTTTTAACAAGAGCGCTTGTTTATCTATCGGTAAGAGTGTGCTACAATGTATCAAAACTGGGATTAGCTAAATAAAGATAAGCCTTGTTCACACCATTCTTAAGGATGACCTACAGCTTCGATCGAGGAGGCTATGAAGCCGATCGAACCTTTCCAACTTTAAAGGCAGGTTTGCACGGAATGATTGCCTGCAGAATCTGCTACAATCCAGTGCTATCTAGTGCTATCTACAACTCACTTGCATGCACCAAGTGATGGCATGCACAACGCCATTTCTTTTGAAACAAGCAAGCCACGAGCCTCCTTAATAATTGAGTGAAAAGTTGTCAAGTCTTCGTGCATCTGGGAACACACTGTAAACGTTAACAACGGCCTACTGCCGCTAGATGGCTGGCACCACGGTAGATTATAAAGATTTTGTGTTGGTGGCTACCTGCCTTTAGGACTGATAAAGTTCGAGAAAGAAATCTTATATTCCGGGGTTGAATTGTATTATGAATAATGCCACTCATTTTTAGAACGTTTGCTAAGTATTAGCCGTTTAACGTCAATTATATCAAATTACTAACAAGCATGAAAGAAAATGAAAGTTAACTTACGGAGTTGAAGTCACATTAATTAATAATTTTTTTTTAAAGTTGGTATTTTGTTATGAAGCCTGTATGAAAAAGTATGACATCTCTGCATATTTCTATCGCCATCTAAGCCGTGTAGTGGCATTAGATGGGCAAAACCATAGGAAGTGAGAACTTTCTTACCTTCCTTTGATAAAATCTATGGGCATGTAAAGGAGGGGTGCAGTCCAAGTCGGAGAATTTTGTTTTTGTGTGCGCCGTAGGCCCATCTATTAAACAACAACTGTCCAAAACTAACAACTAAAGAGATGCGTATTTATTTATTTCTATAAAAGCAACATGCCACCAGTTTCCTATGAGAAGGTGACGGGTCAAAACAAGAAGAAATCCAGTCCAGTGGGGGAAAAAAACCAACTCCAAATCTTACATTATTAGAAAACAAAAACGAGCTCGTTTGAAGTTTAAGGTAAGGTTTAACTGATTCGAAGTCAAAACAGCAAAGTAACACAAATAAACTTTCCTGGAAGGTTTCATATACCGCAGTGTTTCTGCTGTTTAGTGCACGGTAGGTTTCAAAGGTCGTGCGTTCAATTCCCCGCTTTGGCAGTCTGACATTTAAGTATAAAAGGCAAAGTAAAAAGGTTTGCATTCGTGTTTATTTCAGTATGTTTAATAAAATAACAGTTTGATATTTCAACAAAAATACAGAACAACGTAGGCGTGTCGTTTTGTTGAAATGCAGTGGTACAGTCAGGAAATATTTTTTGAGGGACCCGATGGAAACCAGCTAGTTTTGGAGGACCTGGAAGATGAAACATTTTACGGTGCATCACTGCAGGATTCGGAGAGTTGTCGCACTCTCAAGGAATTTAGCATTATGAAACGTTAGGTGTACGTTGGAGGTGGCCTGTTTGGCTTCCCCCACCCTGCGCCAATGCCACACCTGATAGACCAGTGTTAAAAGACTGTCCAAAAACCGTTAAAAAAATACTGTTAAATGTGATTAGCCTAACTTAAAGGAGTAGGCTAATCTTACACAGGAAGTAAATATTTAAGTTCTGTACATATATTAGCAATAATGTAATCAGCTTATCATGTTTAAAGTGTTCTGTTTTTTTTTTTTTTACGTAAAAGGTCCCTATTCGCCCAATGACATGTTGCGGTATATAGCACCGTGTACCATTATTTATAGTGTCCGCGGCCCATCTTGAGTTCGCCCCAGAACGACACAGATAATCAATTGTATGTTTTTGGTAGCAGAGTGCCTTGTTGATATCCGAGATGGTTACAAAAACAATGGCGGCCGTCGATTAATGCCGCCCCCTCCAGGAAAACGTAGCCGCTCATAAAATACCTGCAGGCCTCAAGATAAACCGCCTACACAATACTTCTATGTAGCATTTTATTTGAACAAAGGAAGGAATGCGCAAAGAAATTTTTTTACGCAACAAACAAGCCACGCGCCACCTTAATTATTAAGTGTAAAGTTGGTCTCGTACACCAATGTTTAATAAAATAACAAGCTGTCAAGGTTAACGATATCACTGTTACTAGATGGCGCCCATCCAACAGTTCAAAATCTGCATTTCAAAGCGGTCGATAAACAGAAAAAAAATTTAATGGTGGATGAAGTTCATTTTAGAGTGTTTTAGAGTAATTTGAGGAAAGTCTAATTTACTTTTTTGTGTTTTTGTGGGTGGTATCTGTGGGACTAACGGCAATTCATTGTAGAAAAAGGAGAGTAAACAGAAAGAAGTCCGATCCGTCCGTTGAACCTGTCCATTCAATCATGTTTAAAGCAACATACCGCCTGCCTTACAACACCCACGCGACGATCACATCCGCGTATTTACCACAGCTGAGACGGTAGCTTCGTTCCTCGCAACGAAAACGTAGCTACTGTCTCAATTGGCATTGCGCCTAATAGTCCAGCCAGCGTGAACCAAAGACCTTGGAATAGTAGTAGTATAGTGAACCCATTGATTGTGTCGTCACAAACCGGAATGATTCTCGTATTTTAAAATCACAATTTATAATTTTCTAGGCTGGTGTCTTATAATTTTGCTTCGGCGATCTATTGGAATAATTATTAACCTGTGTAAATGTTGCAAACGCTATTCTCAATGGGTCGCACGACATACCGGAAGGATTTATTTGCCTTTAAAGGGACACCCGTCCTGCCGTATAACATTCCGCGTGCCAAATTACAGCTACGCGCAGATCATCATCCAAGCAATTACAGTGCCAAGGTCGGCTGGGGTGGTAGCTGCGTTCCTCGCATAGCTGCTGTCTCGGTTGGCTTTGTGAATAGTACACGAGACAGAATCAAGTCAACGATTGTGTCGTCACAAACCGGAATGATTCTCGTGTTTTAAAATCACAATTTATAATTTTCTACGCTAGCGTCTTATAATTTTGCTTCGGCGATCTATTAGAATAATTAGTTTTAATTTTTACCGCATTAGTTTATTAGATTTTAGATCTCATGGTAAATATTTGAAAATTAGTAGATGTACACACAGATATGAAACGTCATGATTATTGTACGCGCGCAATGCATGATTTAGTGACGGGTCGTTAGTAAATAAAGTTCCATTATATTCAACAGAAAATCTCCACATTTAAAAAAGGATTTTTCGCAAGGGAAAGTCTAACAGTAAGGAAATAGACCTTTGGGGCCGTACTTGATGTGAAGGATCGAGAAAAATGGCGCTGGGAGGTATATCCCTTTAAGCTAGAATGAATGAGTTAATCTGGCTTGATTTTACATTCGGACGAGGTCCTCCATCCGTCCTTCCCGCCAAAGGGACGAAAGCGGTGGCGCTTCAGGCTGCTGCTGCCATCTGTCGGCTGAGCGTCGAACTTGACAGTGAAAATCGATATTGGCCGTGGAAGCGAGTGAGGATTCGACGTGATACGGTCCAAGAAGATTAAAACAACAATTTGGTCACATGCACGGACTATTTTTAAACGAAAAAAAAAAGTTGATGACATTGCTTAAGACGGATTAACTGTCTGTTTCCTACTTACAAATTCTTAAAGGCGAGATTACGTGTTGGAAATTGGAGTCCCGAAAGTTCCAGTGTTTTGATAATAATAATTCACACTCGATCAAAGCGAATATTATTTAATTTTTTTGGTTAGAATTATTGCGTGTGGAGCCCAACGAGCCTGAATAGGGTCTTTTGTAAATCACGTGCGGATAATATCAATCTCTGCATTAGAATTTGCAATCAGGGCCGTATATCCAGCCCATCGCATTCGCAACCAATGGCCGCTGTCGGTAAAAAAGTCTAAAAGTTTGGTAAAGAGAACTTAGGTAATGTGCGGCAGTCATCTGCGTTTTCTGTACTCTGGTTATTTACTTTCTGCAATCCACTAGTACACTACACAACACTCGTCAAGGTTTATTGCCGCTGTGGGTGAAAAATTCTGGCTACTGCTTTGATTGCAGCACATCTACGGCACATCTCGCGCGTGGTGGCAGATCTATCCATACGTGGGCATAAAGATTGGTGTTGAAGTCTTCGTTTACATCAATGTTCGCTTGCTTAATATTCAGAAACTGCTGTGTTATGATGGTGCTCCCATCCTCCTATTCCACCCTCCTTGCCTTCTCTCCAATCCCATTGCGCATGTGCGCCGCCACCTTGGATGGAGACATACAGTCACGCGACGCGCCACTTTCCACCTCCGCTAGTAATAGCAACAGAAAGTTGCGCCCGAACAGGGACTCGAACCCTGTACAGTTAGGTCCAAGGTTGAAATGATGGAAATGAGCTAGAAATGAGAATATAGAAAATACAGTAATGTATTAGAAAATCTCTCGCTCAGCCAAGTTATTCAGAACTCGATTGTATATCTAGTTATACATTATAATTATGCTATATATTTAGAGCGAAAGAAAACTCCAACCAATTTATAATGACCAAACAGACTGCAAGATAATTAAAAAAATTGAAGCACATCTAAAAAAATATCATTAAAGGTACATTCCTCCCAGCGCCATTTTTCTCGATCCTCTCCATCAAATACGGCCACAAAGGTTTATTTACCTCCCATTAGTCAATCCATTGCTAAAAATCCGTTTTAAAATGTGGCGTGTGGCGAGATTTTCTGTTGAATATCAGGAACTAATTTAATAGCATCCTGCGATTAAATGATACTTTGCGCGCTTACAATAACCTTGACGTTTCATGTGTGATTGTGCATGTACTAATTTTTAATCGTTTGCTATTAATTACCATGAGATAAAAATGTAAAGGACTAAAACTGTAAAGGACTAATGCGGTAAAAATTAAAATTATTTATGCCAATAGATCGCCGAAGAAAAATTATAAGACACTATTCTCAAAAATTATAAAGTGTGATATTAAAATACGGAAATCTTTCTGATTAGTGACGACACAATTTTTGCGTTGATGCTGTTTCGTCTAGTAGTCCCAAGGCCATCTGAGATAGTAGCTGCGTTCCTAGCTGCGAGGACTTGTATTACTACGCCAAGTCGCGTGAGACGGTGCGACGGTACATGTGCAGATGGCGATCTGCGCGTGGCTGTTATAGGACAAGGATCGAGAAAAATGGCGTTGGGAGGAATGTACCTTTAAAGAAAAAGAAAACTTATTCCTGAAGCGACCAAAGCCACTTGAATGAATTTGAAATGTTGGTGCATGTGCCTGATTAGTTAGGGGGTTTCTGTTAGAAGATTACTTCTAACGTTTCCAAAAATATTGTTCGCTAGTAAGCCAACCGCCACAGCAAAACGTCGTTAGTAGGTGTGTTAAATCTAAGTTTCGAAAAGTTTAATTCGCACAAATTCTGCTTTACGGTAGTACTCCACACCATTTGAATTTATTTACCGTTCCAAATTAGCGAATTAAACTGACATCTCGATTCAAAAGAAAACTGTATGTCGAATTTTTTTTTTTATGTGTGCGAACTTGGACGAAAATTTGAAGGAACCAGTAAAAATAAGTCAAACAAATAATGCCTACGCTTGATGTATCGAATTTCTTGGACGCCAGATAAACATTATTTTTTAAAGGCAGATTCCCGTCCTTTTCTTTCAAATTTTAAATAATTTTACTTCTTTGAATTTACAGCTGCTTAAAATTCTGCCAATTCTGTTTATATTGCGATAACAGTTTGGGTAATGTTTTCTTCACAACAGATTTTCAAAATCTAAATCACGTTATCTTTTTTTTATGGCAGGCCGTTAAAATAAATAGAGAAATCATTAACGAGTTTTTTCGTGTTTAAGCGCCACAGCAGCGTGAGCAAACCTTCAAAAGGGCAGGTTCATCGTTTAGTATTCGACCTCAGTAATGGACATTTTTTCTATAGAATTTTTTTTTTTGTTCACTCGTTCTACCCTTTTCTGCCCCTTCTTACTTTTTTTTTACCCTTTAGGCCTTTGTTTACCCTTTTAGGCCTTTCTTAGGCCTTTAGACCCTTTCTCAGGCACTGCCGCACCGATAAATTCGGCACAAAAACGTCGGTTTTTTTTTTTTTTTTAACAAAAAGAGAATTTTTCGAAAACGGGGGGGGGCCTTACCCCCCCCCCCCCCCCCCGCCTTACCTCGGCACGCCACTGGTCCGCCAACGCACGCTTTCATCTCTGAATGTTAAGCAATACCATTTTCTGCAGATTTTTGCTAAGACAGATACTTTTTGTAGTACAAAAATCGGCCGAATTGGGCGCTGTAGTATGATAGGCAGAACCTGTCAATACTCCTCGTTGGCATAAGTATTTATGTGCTCTGATTTGGTATGTTTTCTAAAGCCTTTTACCAAAGAAAATAGAAAAAAAATTCCACTGTTAAGATTGGTGAACAAAGACATGAAACGTGTGGATGAAAGCGTACAAGGTCATTTAACCCTTAATTTGGCACAATGACTTATAGCAGGTTTTGTTTTAAGTCCTATTAGGTCAGTCACGCAATTCGAACAGTTGTTTTGCTGGTTAGGACGCGAGGACCCTAACCACTCGGCTGTTCTTGCTCGCTTTGCTCAGGGTCCCCGGGGGAATACGTTCACAAAAGCTGGCGATGCGCGTTGGGACTTTTTCCGTGTTTGTAGTGCGAATCGCATTGGATACGAAAGCAAAATTAAGGGTATAAAGAAAGAATAATTATTAGGCTCTTCTGATCTGCAAAACCACAAAGGTAAGGAGATTTTTGCTAGGATTAAGTAAGCGCATTTGGGTGTGGGTTATCATTTACTGACAGGTGCAAAAAAATGCAGCCATTCTGACCCTTCACCCTAATCTATGGAGCGTAAATATTTTCATACCACATAAACTTTATTTCAATAAAATGTAGAAACCACCCTTGCGATCTTGTCTTTCACGAGACTGGGCGCGTCGATTGGACGTTGAGTCTGTCGTCCTATCCGGAGTTTTAACATTTTTGTAGGAAGTACAGACGTATGATAAGATGTATATTGGGGTTTGTTTAACATCTCTGTTCTCTGTAATGTGTGTCGCAGTGGCAACCCGGCCCACTCGACTGTGATTGAGGTTGGCGCTAATCACCTAGTTATCAAGTCGCCATGAAGTCTAAGGGTGTGTTTATTCAACAACTCGCCTTTGCATTCTCGCAGCTAGAAGCTAGAAATTATCTGAAGTCACAGCATGGCGCTGGTTTTAGCTCTGCCAGCTCGCAACGAAACGAGCCCATAATTGAGTTTAGAAGCGATTGGGAAAATTGTTTCGTCAGAAGGAATTCTGTATCTTACTCTCACGAATTGTAAGACTACCAGCATTTGCTCAAACAATGTCGGATTTAGCTAATCCAGGTAGCGTTGTTACCATGGCAACGACACCTTTGCCATCCCGACTAAATTCCAGCTGCGAGAATGCAGAAGCGAGTCGTTGCATCCAGGTCTAATCCGGGTCATGCTTAAACTTCTTTTCAGTCCGGATTGTCCGCATCTGGAATGCCGTGAGCGCCCAAACTGTGGACAGTCGACAGTGCAGGGTTTTTGTAGAAAGCTGAGTACGGAGAACCTTCAGCCCTTCTTGAAACGACCGCTAACGGCAATTTTGTAGCTCGGATGAGGAAAAAGTTTGTCTAAACCCCTTTCAATATCTAGATTGTCTTTCAAAAGGCACGGTGTTAGTGGCTCACCGCCCTTCCGTTGTCCGACTGCCTAACGGTGGTAAAGCCAAATTATATTATATTATATATTATGCCATTCCGACGAAACGTAAGTGCATAAACGTGGCTTACTAGGCTACGATATTCCCAGTACATGATTTTTGCTGTTTGGCTTGTTTTCCTCTTAATTATTCTTGCTACAAATGGTTTATCTCTCCCCCCCCCCCCCACCCCCACTTTTTAAGGAATTGGGTATTCCGTCTTCATTCGTAACACGAATTATGGACTAAATAATTGTTATATGCATTGCAGCCTGATAATTTTAAATCTGATGAATGATTTCGAAATTACAGACAAAAAATAGCTTTTTGCCGCCTTCTTGGACTTTACCGAATTTGTATGAAGCAGTACATCGGCTTAAAATAAAAGAATTTCTACCAAATTTTGTTCGAATCGGTGCAAGCTTTTGGCCTGACTCCAGAAAGACAGCCTTGTCGAAATAAAAAAAAAATGAAAAAAAGTCTGACTGCCTTCGCTGCTTGGTCAGTAAACACCACGAATTATGGAAGCAATGTCCTTGAGACGTAAGAAAACGAAATAAAGAGAGGGCTGTTGCAATGGCTTTATTTGTTACTGCTACCCTATGATGAAATGAAAGATGCTTCACGTTGTCTCACAACTTTGGATGTTTGGACCCCTGCTTCAGTACGAAGCTCAAGGCAGGTGGAAACGAGTTATAAATAGCGAAGACTAAAGATATTGATTATAAAGGGATTAGCTGCTGGCTTCACGAATAAAGGTACATTTCCGTGGCGCAATTCTGCTGTTTACAAGCTAACTGCAAGTCACTCGTTGCCATGACTACTTGATAGTGAATACCAGCTGAAGAAACCACTTTTATGATGGTTTCTGAAGTTTCTTTGTTCGCTGCTTTCGGTACCATTATGACTCGACAGCTAAAATAGCACCATCTTGAAATTGCGACTAGCTTATAGCTTCTAGTATACCATATTGGTTCGTCCCTTCAAATCTTAGTAATGGCTATCTCTTCGGTGAAGCCTAGGGGTTTGATACACTTTTATTCTATTCAGTGAATCTTGCTGCTTGCCTGTATTCTAAATGAACTTAGATGCAAACCTATTTCCATCGCCTTTTGGACTTAAATATCGGACTGCCTGAGCGGAAATCGAACCCTCGACCTTTGAGGCCAAATGCCAAAGTTCTACCGCTTAAGCCATACTGCATGCCGTGTCAGCGCCTCAAAGGTGAAGGGTTCAATTCCTGCTCAAACAGTTTGATATTTAAGTTCAAAAGGCAACTGAATAGGTTTGTATCTGTATATATTTACCAATAATCCAACCGATTTGGCTTTACGTCCCTTCTTTATTATCAGTCCTACAAGCTCCTCCTTGTTGGCTTCTTAACTTGCGTACGGTCACTGCAGGAAAGCATTCTGTAGCTAAGGGGACGGCTGGCCAGACTGGATCGTAACAACTAAGGCTACAATTCTTGCTATTTCGTTTGTCACCTATACAGAAGTGAAAATCACACACTATCTTGAACTGTGGGTTGTTGTTGGTAATTGCACAACTGGTAGCCATCGTGGCTCAATAACAAATTGTTAGCAATTGTTTCCTTCATCTAGTTAGCACGGTAGAAGCTGAATGTGTGGCCTAGAATTCTTACGGGTTACTGAAAACCTGGAAATGTCCTGGAAAAAAAAGCTAAATTCTAGTCTTGGAAAAGTGCTTGAAAAATTAAAAATGCCATAAATCCTGAGGTGCTCCTAGAAATTCAGATCACAGAAAATAAAGTTTGTTTTCAGTGTCGAACATCTGCTGAAAGACGAATGTGAATAAATAGAAAAAAAAGGCAGGAAAACATGGTGCACAGCCAACGCAATAATTGTGTCGATTAACGAAACAAAATTATTGCCCCATTACCGGTATAAATTTTATATTTAACGAATTTGTCTTTTTATTTGTTCTATAAAGTAGCTTCTAAGTAGTTCTAAGTCTGCCCTTGAAATTTCGTTGACATGTCCTGAAAAATTTGTGAAAGTCCTGGAATTGTAAGTTTAAGTCAAGTACGAATCCTGATCCTTGTTTCAGACACAAACACCCGTGTAACGTGAACGCTTCAAGAGTGGTCATCGTGGCTGAGTTGTGAGAGAGCTCAGCCTGGTTGCTGGAGGTTTGCGGATCTGGTCGAACCCCTGGAAAGGGGACCTTGGCAAAGTCCCCGCCAGGACTACCGGCCAGGGTAGCGTGACAGGCTACCATGCTCCTTCAGCGGCTATGGGAACTATTCTGGCCAATTTCTGAACAATCTTTCGGCCCCTACGATGATCGGAGGTTTCCCGGATAGAATCCCCGGGTTGGCACCTCCCTTTATCAGATATTTCTTCTTCTCTAAAAGTCTGGTAATGTTCAAAATTGAGCCGGTTCTGCCATACAAGCATTAAGTTGATTGGGCTGACTTAAGGCTCAAAGAAATTAATTAAAAAAAAAAAGTAAATAAAGATCAATGACCAACTCTTTGTGTGTTGTTCATCTGACCGCTAAGAAGCGTTGAAGTGCAATAGAAAGATGTAGAGATTTGCGCTCCTTTTAAAAATCATCTCTATGACAAAATGCGTGTAAATTGGAACTTTCGGAAAATGAATGAAGCAATCTCTAACTGAATTGACAACCCGCAAGAAGAAGAAAAATGTGTTGCACGTAATTCGTTAATTCGATCATAGATGGAGCCCCGTATTATTATTGCTTTTTACACCAACAAACGGTCTCTGGGGCAGGGCGGCCGAATGGTTAGTATGACCTGGGCCCTACTCCAGTTCCGGCCGGATATTGGGTGAAAACTAGCATACGCGACTAGATTGATCAATATGGCCAACGAAAGCGTAACTGATGCGATTGGTTTGTCCTGTTTCCGCTGTCCGTCATCAGAGGTCGATAGTTACAGTAAAAAAGCAACTGTCGCTCTTTCCCTTGAAAAACTTCTTAGATAAACGAACGTGTTGCTATTTATTCCAAGCGCAGAGAAATACCGAATAGCCTAATACCTGTGGCTGTATTGTAACTTACAAATAACGCAAATATCTGTCACACAAATCTACGTAAAATTAAAGTTGTTATTTAAAAAAAACAGCAACTAGCAGCCAGTCGATGTCTCCACCTACGATAAAAAAAAAACTATGTTTTATACCGGCTGGCTGAATGGCTGTACTGACCACGCCTGCGTCGCTTAGCAACATCCTCTGCAACTTCTCTTCGTGGCGGCCATATTGTCTAACCCCCTAAAATCGTTGTAGGTCAGGCCGAATAGTTTACTGGCCATGGTATGACTATCTCGTACACTGGAAGTCCTGGGTTCGAACCTGACCTCAGCCGTCCTAGGTATTTTCGGGAAGAGAAGGGCCCTGGGATGCCGTGTGCTCATGTCGATTGTGGCATGTCAAAGATCTAAGGAATTTCAGATTGGAATTGCCTAGCAGAACGAAACAAAACGCCAAGTAGAGCCAAAGAGCTTTTTTCAAATTTGTATTTTGTCGGGAGCTGATGTCGAAAAAAGAGGTAGAAATAGATACATATTTCCACTGAAGTTCAGCGCCATCTACCAGAGCAGATGTTGAAAACGCAAGTAGTTGGGAATGTGTTAATGCATCGTATTCAGTTATTTTGAGATCATAAGATGAATTAAAGTTGCTGTTGCTACATTGTTTATTAGTGCACCCCTTGATAGAAACTATTTTCATTCAAACGAAACGCCTTCTGGTCATTTCATGGGTCACTTGGTGATGTCCACTGTGACACATTATGATTAATGATTGGAGTTGCAACACACAAGGTCAGGTTGACTGCAATACGTGCAAAATGACCTAGCTGTACAGTTTACGGCTTAAATTTGCTTAAAAAAACATTAATGACACACTTTAATATATGCAGTTAATACGTGCATGTATATAATAGTGTGTGTGCATGGCTTAAGTCTCGGGGTAGGCCTAAGATATACGTGCACCAAGTATCTAACAAATTGCACTATGAAAGCACATACAATAATGCCAATTGAAAATATCAGTGAAATCCTTCATGTAGAACATGTGACTTTATAACAGCGTGTAAGCCGTTAGGCCTAAAATGCCATTCAAAACTCTTGTTACTCCAAATGTGAGAGGGATGGGGTTGGGTTGAGGCTTTATGGCACGTCAACAGCTAGGTCATTAGCACCAACCTCAGTCACAGTGCTGGGATCCGGATTACCACTATGCCTCACATTGTAGAAATGTTAAACAAACCCCAAATTCAGCTCTTATCATACATCTGTTATCCAAATGAGTTAACTGCATTAATAGTATTAAATACAAACGTAATGATAATTGACGCATTTTCTGCAGAAATAACGGGTATTGGTTTTGCATCACCAAATACAGAAGGAAGGTTGAGTACAAACAAGAGTGGTGTTGACTTGAGTCTTGTTCGGTTAACTGGATTGCTGACCAACACGCGTTCCTGCCACAACCAAGTGTCACAACGTAAATACAACGAATTTCTGCAAACATGGATGTACTAACTAAAAGAACGGACATAACTCTCATGAAGTTCTTTAGATTTAGGGACGGGTCATTATTTATCTCTAGGTGCGGTGGGGGGAAGAGGTCATAGATTGTTTGGCCATACATTTTTTTTAACCCGTCAAAGGAGAGTCGCAACAAAAATACTGCTCCCAACTAGAGGAAAAAGTCATTTTTGGGCTAAAAAAATGACACTTCACAGTCAAAATGTCTAAAAACGCCATAGCTTCTGGGGAAACCCCCCCCCCCCCATCATGTATTTTTCTGTACGATTTTGACATTATTTCTAGCGTAATCTAGTGAATAGTTCTTTAAACCCAATTTTTAAAAAGCATTTTCACAGTGTAGTTTTCTTCATGTTACACCTGTTGATGTTGTAAAGGGCGTGGACATGCTGACTCGAAATGTCGTAGTCATGCCATTATGTATCCCTTGCATCAAAAGTGGTTCTCCCGTCATGAATCATGAATCTCGATCCAAAGGTGGTTTAAAGAACACCTTTTCAATGTTTTCAAGAACACATTTTAAGCCATTGCTCGTTTACCACACAATTGGGAACCTGTCGATAGGAAATGCTATTTTTCAAATAGTCCAGAGGAAATCACCTGCACTTTCCCTGAAAAGACAACAGAAACTTACGTTTTGCAGTGGAGGGGAGGGGGGGGGGTTGGAGAGGTCATTTATTGTAGACCTTAGATTGGATTGGATTTTTTAACCCTGGGGTATCTTTTTTTTTCCCCTGTTACTTGGGGGAGGAAACATAGAAAGTTTGGAGGTAACCGAGGTAACATATTCAATTTCTCCTCCCCCCCGACATAAATAATCACCGGTACTTCAGTTTCCTGAAACAAGGATTCCATTGCGTTGGTCAAGGAAGTGACCAACGTAGACTCCTTGAATAATAAATCCTAAAGTTTTTAACGCAGTAAAGAATATGTTTGCCGCGTTGATCTGATAACCAAATCATCAAGAAAAGAAAAGATATCCATCACTGATGGCCGTTAAAGTATATACTAAACAAATCTTACAAACAAATCTAAACAAAATCTTACTAATCTTTCGAACCACGCAACAAAGTTGGTTTTTTCAAGTTTTATTTTTCCCACACGAAGTACCGTTTTTCTTTGATGCTATTTGGAAAGAATTACGTAACCTTTTAAGGCAAAATATTCTAACAATAATACTAATTTATCATCATTATAATAGCATTACATAATTTATTTACAAAAGATCCAAAGTAGACTTACATTTACAATCAGTTTACAAAATGGTAATGATAGTGTGGTCGTGTAGCGAACTGGTGCAATGACCTAGGTCAAAGGGGGCCATTATGTGTTTGGCCAGATGACAAGCGTTAGATCAGGGTCAGGCATCCATCATGCCACGTGACCCAGCCTGCATTAAGGCGAATTCCTCAACTCTTTGGCCCCTTGAATGGTCGTCATGGGAACGGGACGGGAAATCGATGCACCCTCTAATGGCGCGTGTCAATCAGCCGGGAAGTGTCGATCTATTGCTCCGTGGGGAAGGGTTTGGATCATCAAAGGATTACAGCCAATTCCCATTTGTAGCTGAGCGCAATAAATAGCCAAACGGAAAGGATCACTCCATTCATTTGTGCCAAATGTGCTAAAATCTAGGAGTAAACTGTTTCCTTGGTTTGACGTGGTGTTTGCTTTGTGAACAATGTATCAACATAGAAACACTACAGATCTAGGCTTTAATTCCCAATTTACGAGCACAACAAACGATTAAATAAAAACACTATACCAGAGCAAGTGACGTAACACAATTACAGAGGATAGTCCAAGGTCGGACATATATTTGAACACCACAAATAGGTTAGGTTAGGTTAGTTGGGTTGCACTGCTAGGGAACCCGAGGATTCCCTGGGAGGCCCCAACTACAGAAGGCCTTTTTCTAATACAAAAACAAACAAAAAATTAGAAAACTTTGAAATGAATTCGTGTACTTATTTTTTTTATAAGTAGCGAGGAAACGTTTCAAATTCACACCGATTCAAAAAATACGGTAGTTTCCGATATTCCGTCCCAGTTCCCACTGTGAAGTTCACAGTGCTCCTCCAGACCATGGGTGGATTCAGAATTCTGCAAAGGGGGTGCTCTACCAAACCTTTTATGTGAAAATGTGTCTTGTGCCCTAATTAAGAAAATGTAAGCACTGGAACGAAGTATGTTGAACAAGATAAGCACAAAGTGCACATTGTCAAAATCCCTTAACCTTAAAAAGAACTTACCACCCTGACTCCTTTTGGTGGATAAGGAAGTACAGTCGCACAACCAAACATCTGATTGAAGGTATGAAGCTTTTCGTCAATTTCTGGCGGAAAAATTACGATCTAAAATGCTTAAAAGTCAAAAATCGTGAAATAAGCTAGTTACAGGTGTAAGGGTGGCGGCACACCGAAGTCGACAAAACGTCGCACGAAAGGACATTTTGTCGAAACCTGTCTCGACATGCTGCAGATTTCTCCAAAACCATAGGAATGAGCTGAGCGCCACTCACCGGATGCGACGTTGTCGCGAGACGTCTTTAGGCGTCTCACGACAACAAAGCGAAGCTCCTTCTAGTTTCGTGTGACGGGGTCTCTCCACCAGATGCGACGTTTCGTCTTGCAAAATCTTTTTTGTCGACTTTGGTGTGCGGCCACCCTAACTAGATAATTTCCCGATTTCTGTCCGTCAAACAGTTTTAGTGGGGTGGGCCGTAGCTTTGCCAGGGCTGTTAATAAGCGATTTACGGTATAATAAAAAATTCAAATATATATACAAATATACTTTTTAAAAGTAGGGGGGGGGAGGATGCCGCACCATCCGCACCATGCAAAATCCGCCTCTGCTCCAGACCTCTTTGCCTACTCCTCCCCGTCTACTGTGCGAAGGGCCCCCGAGGCCCCAGCAGTACATTCCCGGGGAAGCCGGCCCCGTCCCCTCCCTGCTACTCATGGGAAAACACTCAACCAAAATAGTTTCTACAAAATTTATCGTACCATAAACAAGAAAAGAGGCCTTATTTCAAAAATTCATGTTTGACATTCTTAAAAAGCCTCACCAAAACTTCTCTTATGGTGGTTTGTTGATAACGGCCTGTATTTGAGTTTGTTTTTTGACACATCCACATACACCTCAGTTGATTTGGCCGAACCTATCACTTTCAATTTGAATCTTCATAATAGAGCTGTAAACTAATTCTTCCTAAATTCCACTGTGGTACGAAGAAATTTTTGTTTCGCAATAAGGTTATCACCTACCCGATTTCAAGTTGTTACTAGGTGGTATTCTTTGAAATCATCTTTGCAAGTCCATTACGCAATGGAATTTCATAAAGTCTTGAAATTGTGAAGGGGGAAACAGACATGCCAACTGTAAATCGAAAGTGAATCTAACATCTAAATCATGTAATGCAGCGTATGAGCAGTTTCTGTTAGTAACAATGCGCTAAGAAGGGGAAGACAAGGCAGAAATCCTACAAGAGTGGATAGCACCATCCACTGAGGAGCAAGGAAAAGGAACAAACAGAGTGCAAATAAATTATTACGAGGAAGTCAACAAGACCATGGACTCCGAGCAAAAAATCGTTAAGGGTAAGTAAGCAGGCTCCTTTCAACACGACAAAAAAAAAAAAAAAGTAAACACACAACAAAAAGTGGCGAGAAACCCTGTTAACCATCCTTACTCTTTCCTGGCTTTTTGGCTTCAGCTTGATAAATTACTAAAACTCTCAATTACGCGCCAACTTATCGTTCCGACTCAACGCTCCTCAAGACCAAGCTTGAGAGTTCAACTCGTCCATCACATGTCCACCAATAAATTTGGAATGACAATCCCTTCGGAGCGTTGCAGTGAGGATGCGTTTATACAAGGATATTGCAATACAACGCTTTTGGCTATAGACTGGCTGCTCGCGGCTGCATTGTGTTCCAGTATGGTTTATCAAACACGTTAAAATCGGTCAATAAACGCCACATTCACTACTTGAGTGCAAAAATTTTGACCTTGTAGGCATGTAGTAACGCACCACTTCGCACGAAATTTTCTTCTGTCTGGTTAGAGCTTTACTTTTACAATTCCTAGCGTCTAGCTGACGAGATATGCATTACAAGATGGTTGTATAAGCGCACCCTATCTAAGTGCTGAAGCGAATTACCCTACCTTCTTTCCAAGTCGCAGACCAGATGAATGTTAACCAGCATGGAGAACCCTTCAAAATGCTTGAAAAAATGGCGCGAACCGGAAAATGCTTTACATTTTAATTACTGGTTAAGTGGTCGTAGAGGTTAGAACGTTACAATCAAACGATTTTGGGAAGTTTCACTACCGCCAACGACATGGTGTTTACGATTTATAAGAAAATCATCAATCCACTTCAAAAGCAGACCAGTTTAACATAGTGTGCCGAAGTTTCTGGTGAACAACAGACTCAAATACGTTAGCGAACTCGACAAAAACTGCGACGTTGACGGGAATACCTGTATCGACGGATCTTGTCCACTCCTCCAAGACAGCTAAAAGATGAAGGCTTGATGGCTATAATCTGATATTTTTCAGTGAAGGACAGCATGCAGTCACGGACAATTCGTTTCATTCCCTTGCGTGGAATGCTCGTAAGAGCAATTGGGCGATAATTTGATGGGTCAGCAGCATCGCCTTTTTTTTTGTAAATAGATATAACTCGAGTGTTTTTCCAATCAGCTGGCAATTTGCCATATGACTAGGAAAGTTTAAAAATAGACGGCAGCTGACATATTGTATTTGTGCTTTCCTTATACAAACTAGAAGAAAAACCATCAGGACCTAGCGAATTACTATATTTCATGGAGTGTAGAATCCTTTTAACTCGACTGTACACCAGGGCAGAATCGAAATTTTTCTGTGGTAGGTCAGAAAGTTTTCACGCACGTACAGTATGATCGTTGTCGACGAATACTTAATCGAGGAAGGCATGACCTCTTGTTGGCTTGGGCATTACTTGAGTGAGGCCAAGTTTAAAACTGTGATCCAAAAACCTCTGATGGATGCAATTTGAAACAGGAAAATCATGTCAATTTATAGTACATTGGTCAAAATCGTCAAAACTTTTATTGGCACATGTTGGAACGCAAATTATTCCGAAAAAATGAATATGTTAAAAGGAACGTCATTTTCCTTATCTGTCAGGAATATAGCCAAAATTAAGTTAATTTCATGTTCAATGAGGAAAATTTGTGTATACTCAGTGTCGTTAGACGGTCTTAGGGTGCGTTTAAGCTACGACTTGATTTTGCATTCTCTCAGCTAGAATTTAATCCTAAAGAAAAGGCGTCGTTGCTATGGTAACAACTTGTTACCAGTATTAGCTTAATCCGACATTGTTTGAATAAATGCTTGCAGGTGACTCAGCAATCATCCGATGTCTTTACCGGTCCGTGACATTAAGATAAAGAATTCCTCTTGACGAAACAACACTACCAGTCGCTTATGAACTCACATTATTGACTGTTTTCGTTGTGAACCGGCAGAACTAAAACCGCCGCCATGTTGGAGTTTCATATAATTTCTAGCTTCTAGCTGCGAGAACACGAAGACTAATCGTTGCGTAAACGCGCCCTTATTAGGGAACATCGAATACCTTCAAGAATGCTGCAACACCTAGACCCGCGATCTCGCGGCAGTGACAATTCTCAACTAAAAAACAGTTAAGGAAAGTCAAAAGTAACCAGGTTTCTTCAACGTCAAATATTAAATTATGGCAGTACCAATGTAACTCTACTGAAAACGCGTTTCTTTTGTTGACCATGCTTCATGCATTCATGCCAAGACAATTTAGACGCTTAGCAGAAAGCTTACTACGAACTGCTTTAGGCGCTCATGCATAACTTGGTGGACGAATAGTAGTGTGAAGCTCGCCTGACTTGTCGGACAAGGGACTTATATGCAATCCATGATTTGCTGTAAGTTTATACCATTGTTATACTTAAGTTAAATGTCTTAAGCAGTAGCTCCAACAATGTACCTTTTCCCTGTGACAAATTGGTGCAAAACGTCTCCAGCCATCAGTTTTCAGGATTGTATAATACAGTTCCCCAGCGAAACAAAGCCAACCACCTTTAGTTTACATACTGACATAAGGTGAGCGTTAGGGTGGCCGCACACCAAATTAGACGTTTAGCCGCACGACAAAACATTTTGTCGTAACCTGTCTCAACGTGCTACGGACGTCTCCAAAACCACAGCAATGAGTTGAGCGCCATACACCGGATGAGACACTGTCGCGAGACGTATTCAGGCGTCTCACGACAACAAAGCGAAGCTCCTTCTAGTTACGTCTGGTCGGGTCTCTCCACCAGATGCGACGTTTTGTCTCACAACGTTTCGTCGCGGTATATTTGTCTAATTTGGTGTGCGGCCACACTTTCCTTTCACAAGATGGGGTTAAAGGATGCACCAAGCTTATTCAGAAACCCACTGGAGAAAACCAATGAATGACACAGATTTCTATAACTGGATGATAATTTTATCGACTTTATTTCTTGTGAATAGCGGTATAGGGCAATTCTGTTGTGGGTGTCCACATTTATATTATTAGTACCAATGCAAAGAATCACGTGTGTGTGTGAACGAAACTTGTGCTTGTAATATTTCAGGTAAAAAGGAATATAAATGGCCTTTCGCACTCAACTGGCATTCTTGACCTCTGCCTTTAAAATGTTGCGGCTCGGACAAATTTTCTTCAGAATTCTTCTCAGTTCCGATAAGGCCACTAAGGGATTGCACGCATGGGTTTTTTCTTGGCGCGTAAAACTTTTTTTGACATTGTCTAAAAAAAAAAAAGTACCAATCACGCATCAGCACTTTCACCAAACATTACCTGGTCCTGGAGCCGATGACCGCATGAGCTTTTTGCCCCATTCACATGATCGCCTAGAAACGAATCTTAGGATCGTTCAGAAGCATGTCACGATTAAAAACTTGGATCTAAAGAATGACTTTTATCAAATGTGCAACTTTTGCACGCTGATCTTGGCATTAAAACATTGATATTGTATTCGACAACAAAATGTAAGCTACTGATTTCTTTTTGGTTGGTAAAAAAAAAAAAAACGCCGTCACCCGCATCTGAAAAATCACGAATACCACCACGCTCGCACACCACATCTAAAAAATCACGCTCGCACCCTCATCTGAAAAATCACGAACACCACCCGCTCGCATCAAATTTTTTTAGTACCACTCCTGAGAACCACTTAATTAATTTTTAGCGGCCTAACAAGATCTATTCTCCATTCTTACTTTCGTACCTTTCGTAACAGATATTTCGAATGAAATGCGGAAAGCTGTGGGCGTTTCTTTTTTTGTCTTAAACGACCCTTCACGATTTCTCTTGTAAGTGAACGAGGTCAGTCTTCATTTTTACGTCAGCTTAGCGTTTGTTGTACACGATGATCCGTCTTGTCTTTCTCTCGCTTGGTGGCGCCATGCCAGTTTTCTTTACAACCAACCATTTGGGTTGAAAACTTTGTGGAAATGTACCGCTGCCGCATTCATCCTAAAATATAAAATTGTAGCGACGTTCAAAAAAAAAAAAAGAGACCCAGATGGAGTCATCAAAGTGTAGGATGCTGGGATGGGTGGCGTTGTCTTCGTGAGAATGTCGGCAGCTGCGAGTGGTTTTTGGTGAGGTCGACCAACGACTTTGTCGATTAGGCAGTGATTTGTGGCTCACCTCCTCACATCCCTCACACCACTTTACATATGAGGAAGAACGCGCAACAACATCGCACACCACATGTCATTCTATGACTAACCCTCAATATGAAGTTCCATCCAGAGAAAGAAACTGCAGTCATGACGACGATCATTGCTTTTAGGCCATTTTCCAGCCCCACGCCTTGCTCACGCCTTTCATATTTCGTGACTAGTCTAGAAAATCATTATCATTTTATGCGTTGAGATAGGATAACAGTATGTTTTAATAGACGTATGTTTTTTTGCGACGTTTTTCAGTCTTTTTCCCACCGCCACCTCCTAAGATGGATCTTGTGGATGTAAAGTGTTTTCTGTTCCGTGACGTGGAATGAATGTCTTTTCAAGATAATGGGAATTACCGTAAATCGCCTATTAACGCCCATGGGCTGTTAAAATTGATTCGATAAAAAAAAAAGGGGGGGGGGGGGAATGGGCTATAACAAAGTTACAGTTCGAATCTTACTTCGGTTCTGAGAGGGCGTTTATCATTCACGTTTATGATCTGGCTTCGGTCTAGCTTCGGACAATGACTTTATTCTTATTTGTGCAGGAATTTAGTTTATAAGTTTACCAGTTTATTTAGTTTGCGTTATGCATGACGCTTTTAGTTAATTTTGGTGCAGAAAAACTACAATTTAGGCGGTGAAACATTGATTTCTTTGAATGTAGGAAGCTTTTAGTCAATTTCTAGCAGAAAATGCTTTAAGGTGAGAAATCGTGAACTAACCTAGTTTTTACAGCCCCCTGCCCCGTGGTGAGGGGGGGGGGGGGCTAAACTAGGTAATATCACGATTTCTGACTTTAAAGCAGTTGAGAGGAGCGGGCCGCACCTTCGCCAGAGCTGTTTGGAAGGAATTTACGGTACTTTCTAGCTAATGGTGAAAATACGCGAAGATAGACGTGGTATTACAAGCTTTGTAGCAGATGCCTATTTATGCCATTCGTGTTTTATTACGTTGTTTTCGTAACACCGTAATATAATGGTTTACGTATTTTTTTCGAATGACGTATGTATTATATATACATCGTATAAAGGATTAAAATGTAAAACCTATATTTACGTTGCCTTTTGAACTTAAATGTCATACTGCTTGAGCGGGGAATGGAACCCACGACCTTTGAAACCAAATGCCGAGGTCTAACCGCTGAGCCATACTGACACGTCCATAGGCTGCATTTAACACGCATACATATACATATAAACATGCACTTATCCAGTCGCCAATGGAGAGACTCTTGCTTCCGTGCCGCACTTCAAGTGAAAACGAATGGAACACACAATAAAGCGTGAAATTAGGGATTAAACAAGACGGAAAGCCAAATGGGCTCGATAAGGGTTAAATAAATACGAATGCAAACCTATTTACGTTGCCCTTTGAACTTAAATGTCAGACTGCCTGAGCGCGGTTTGCAAGTAAAATGGGGCTTTCTGACCGGCAATAAAACCCACGAGTGTATACAAGGTCACGATTTTAATTTTCAACATGTAACTTCCAGTCTTAGTCACAATAAAATGATTTAAGAGAATAAAAACATTAAAATAGTGCCGCAGTAACAGGAGCAGCCAGTGTGGATCTGACACCGGCTGCTTCTGCTATACAGTGCAGCACTATTTTAATGTTTTTATTCTCTTAAATAATTTTTATTGTGACCAGGACCGGAAGTTAAATGTTGAAGATTAAAATCGTGACCTTGTATGCCCTTGTGGGTTTTATTGCCGGTCAAGAGGCCCCATTTTACTTGTACCCTTCAACCACAAATTTAATTTTCACAAGAGGTTTGCATCCGTATTTATTTAACCTTTCTCGAGCCCGTTTGGCTTTCCGTCCCTGCTTAACCGCATAAAGGAAAGTGATGAAGTAGGCGTACAACGAATATTTTCGTTCGATTTCTATCAGAAGGTCGTAAGAACGATGTTAGTCCTTACAGCCATTCACGAGCAAGTGTTGGATTAATTATCATTGTATAGAAAACGCAAAATCACCACAATTTCTTGAGTGTTGGTGTGCAACATAATAATTTTAACTGGCAAATCACCAATTGAAATTCCAATCCAATCCGTCTCATAACACCTTTCTGCATCGTCCTCGTATGTACTTTTACTATGATTATGGAACAATATCATGCACCATTTTAGAAGAAAGGAAGGACATACAATATACGGCATGTCAACACTTGAATATATCTGTGCCCATATTTAACAAAATCTGGCTTTAATTTATGACAACAATACAGCAGACCAAGAGCTACAAACAGTTTATCATAGGATGGAGAGAAAGGGGTGGCAACATAGAGCCACAGATGTGGCTAAAGAGCAATACAGAATAATCCTCAGATCGACAAAACTAAACCCACAGCTATAGGAACCAACCAACCCACGCGTCACGGCTGTTTGCCATGACGCGTGTATCACGTGACTGGGCTAGTCCGCTCAGGCAGCCATAGATCCGCTATTCTCGTTCGTCAGTGGCTAACTCATGATGACGTCACGATAAAACAGCCGTGGCTCGTGGTATAAATTTTAGTAAACGAGTTAGCTAACTTAAGGAGGAGGTGAGCGGGGGAGGGAGTGTGTATTTTAATTACTACTAATCTTGAGTTTTGAAACACTTCACGATAAAAATGTTACATCTTTTACTTTGTGTGCCAGAGTTCAGTAGCTTGCTGAAAAATCGTAACATTGTAAATGTTTGTAATTAATGGCTTACTGTGTTTATTATACTTATTACGTACGTCTTTAATAGGAAAAATGTGGCCTAAACAACAGATTGAAAATTTTTGTTTTATTTTTTAATATCGGGAAAATTGAAACTGGTATAGAAATAAATTCTATGGGATGGGAAAGAAAGTTTACATGCCTGAAAGTAATGATTAAAAAAAAATTAAAACCATATATGTGATCATCGAAATCATAAAGGATACTGATCAAGAGAGATGCCGTTCCCATCCTGAGTTTTGGTAATTCAAAGTGGTCTGGTTTCTGTTTTTTTTTCTCTTTTAATTTTGGCTGTGTTCTAGTTATCCCCCCCCCCCCCCCCACCCGGTAGTAAACAAACCAACTTTACTTTTATCCTTCGTTTCTCTTTGTGATTTTTCGTGTTTTTCACGTTATGAGAAAATTGGTTCTTAATCTGATGTTTTGCAGGAACGGGTACTCGACAATATTTGGGCGATATGGGAGGTGGGGGGGGGGGGCGGTTGAAGGCGGGAGGGAGCTGGCAGACACATTTCTCTTTCTTCTTTTTTTTTATTTTTATTTATTTGTTTCTTCCATTCCGGTGCATTAGATGTCTGTCTGTCCCTTTTGAAAGCGACGCGCATCGATCATTTTTCGGGAGAGAAAATTGCACATGCGCAGTGAGGATGAGGTGCACTCACGCGACACCCGTGAATTCTGTTTCACTGTCTGTCAGTCTGTTTGTCTGTCTGTCTGTCCGTCACGTCTCAGGCAGCCAATTGCAGATTCACAGATGCATTGATTTGGAAAATCTGGGCTCGCGTTCCATCACGGATTCAATCATCAAAGCTGTTTGTGCAACACCAACCACCTTGGCATTGGCGCAACTTCGTCTCCTCACATATTTCAAGTATTAAATCGTGAAGTCTAATTCCAGAATGTTGTGTGTTGGAGAGAGGAATGAAAATGCCGTGGGGGGGGGGGGGGGGGGGGGGAGGCGGGCGTGAAATACAAGATTTCACCTACTGAATAAAAAATTGAACAAAAAAGTTAAAGATTTCCGTGCGATGGCTGAGAAGGAAAAAAAAGTTTCATGCCATTTCTGACGCAAAACCCCGGAATGGTTGGTCGTGTTTGTCAATTTAATTTGATGTCCCTTTTTGATTCGGAATAATGAGAGCTTATTTCTCCGTGGAAGAACAATGGGACGAAGATGATGAAGAGCCTTTCTGAAGGAAGGGACAATAACGGAAAAGTGTATCCAGT
>JAHWFP010234561.1:0-13696 GCA_023313725.1 Lithobius niger | reverse complement strand
CTTTTGGTCGAATGGAGTCCTGGACACGATACCTTAATACGGGTTCATTGAGTTATTATTATCCACCCAAAACCAAAACTGGTATTAGAGAAGCCGCCAAGTTTCCAAAAAGGTTCGGCCTTTGAAAGTAGTGATATCATTCAACGAGGGAAAGGCCGCCAAGGTTAATCCTATTAGCCAAGTTAATCGAACCGACTAATAGTTCGAAAATTAAATGAAAACTAGAAGACTGCTAATTGCGGTCGCAATCTTCAAGGTTTCATTTAACGTTCAAAGTATTATTCGGTGCGATTAACTTGGCTAATAGGATTAACCTCGGCTGCCTTTCCCTCGTTGAATGATATCACTACTTTCAAAGGCCGAACCTTTTTGGAAACTTGGCGGCTTCTCTTATACCACACCAGTTTTGGTTTTGGGTGGATATGACAACTTTCATAGGACTGGGAATTTACATAAGGTAACACGGTCTTATCGTCACCTTTACTTATTCTGGAAGAATTTTATCTCTATGAATTTTCTCTTTCATAATTTTAACATGTGCGATTCCCCAATTAGCCGTTACATCAGCCAAGGTGACACAGTTTGGTTTATTGTACATCCATGCTTCACATGCTTAGGTTTGCTGGCTAACAAACGCTGATTTTCGTTCGCTTCACTCACTCAATCAGCGCATCGTTACTCCCTCAGTTACTCCTCCCGAGCTTGATGTGAATTACTCAGTGAAGCTGGAATTGCTCACTCAGTCACAATTAGTCTCATCTACTTGGCCGATTATCTACTTGGCGGCGCCACACTAGCGTGTGTCAAGATAAACCAACAAACTTGATACATTACTAAATCACACTTTTTTAAAAAGAAATTACTTTTTTTCCTACTTGATTGGACCTTATGCTCACGATCTGCATTTTGTTTCCAACTCTTATTGCATTGAAAGACTCAGTCTCTAAGTGGGATTTCTTGTTTTTATGAGCCTGATTCATGTAGACACACGCTAGTGTGTCGCGCCAAGTAAGGCAACAAACGTCACAACAAACATCACATCACATCAATTGTCGAGGTTGTAAACCATTGTAGCGCGACGCCATTGCGTCAGTGTCTTATATCTTGAAGCATAGTTGGGCACATTTCAGGTACTTAGGGAAAAATAATAATGCGGTACAAAAGCTTAAATTGTGTTGAAATCGAGAGCAATGACCCACCTGACAAAAATTAACTCGTGTTTGAATGCCAGCTATGCTACTTTCAATGCAAAATATGCCCCTCAATAACGTTGAAATGTGTTACTACCTAGCTAGCTAGCTAGTCCGCTCATCCCCATGTTAAATCCCATAGGTGATTATTCATCGATTCCGAGATAACGGGAAGGCTTCCAGCTATGAAATTGGACGAATGGGTGCACTACAATACGAACTGCGTACCTTTTATGGTTTGAAGCCTGGGGGCGTAACAGGGATGGCGTGGGAGGGCGCGTTAAGTACGAAAATATTGTTATAACCATTGTTACTATTGTCGGCATCGTCTCTCATTGGACGGCCAAAGTTCCGACAATGGGAACGTGTTTACTGACGTACGTGCCTAGACACACACTAGTGTATCACAATAAATCTAAACAATGTTGTAAAAAAATTGTATTCACGTCCAAATCACGAAAAATAAACCAAGTGTAAAAACAAAGCAAAATAAACAAAGCCAAAAACTGGTAAGGAGGCCACCAAGTTGAGAGTGGTTCGGCCCTTCAAAGGAGTGATATCAACACACCAAGACTAACTAAATACAACAAATTACAACAAAATTAAAACCAAACCAAAAGCCAATAAAGAGGTGACTAAGTTGAGAATGGTTCGGCCTATAGGCAAAAGGTAGTAGCAAATTGTTGAAAACCAATTTCTCGTTGACGTGGCACTTTATTACACATCTGCACGGTAGTGGAGTTGAGTCAATACACAATTAAAAAAAAGGAGTGATATCATATCAAAAACCAAAACTGGTAAATGGGGCCGCCAAGTTCCGAATGGTTCGGCTCTTCAAAGGAGTGATATCAATACACCAAAACATTCGCCAACTTAATCGCACCGAATAATACTTTGGACGTTAAATGAAAACTTGAACATTGCTACCGAAAATAGCAATGTTCTAATTTTCATTTAACCTTCGAATTATTAAGCGGTACGATTAACTTGGCGAATGTTTTGGTGTGTTGATATCACTCCTTTGAAGGGCCCAACCATTCGGAACTTGGCGGCCCCTTTTACCAGTTTTGGTTTTTGATATGATATTTATTACGGGGCCCTGGCTCGAAGCCTCACTCATGGCCCAAACAGAAACTACAAACAATGACTATAACGAGCCGGATAATGAGCCGCCTCTTTGCAGTATAACACTTAAGCACGTTATGATAGACTGTTGGATGACAATACAAACAATGATTGTAACAAAAATTTTGCATTTACGAGCCATTTCACAGCCACGTGCTTCTATATAGCTGCAACCCCCATTTTAGAAAAAGGCACCTCCCCGTACTACTCGTACCTGTGTGTCAAAATTGAGATATGTGAACTTTCCCTAACGAACTGTAGGCGTGTCTTTATAGCCTATGAGAATCAACATGGGAGCCTTGTCCTTTAGCTAGCCATTAACACAAATCAACGTTATTGAGGGTACTTTTTCTCCATTAAAGAGACGTTCCCACACTTTAATGTTGAAGTTTTCTTCGTTACTGGACCCAAGACACCAGATTCCAACGATTTTCAAAGATTTCTACCGCATGGGGAATTTACACTAGTAGGCTGAAATCGGGAATAAGGTCGTTACAGTTAAAAGACACAGTCTGCTAGTGGCCGCCTTTCCACTTGGCGGTGACACACTAGGGTGTCAGTGGTGTGTCAGTGGTTATGTCGACAAAGGCTGTATGGTAATGATGTGGTGATGAACTGGTTCACCGGTACTAATCCGGGTCACATCACTTGAATGAAACGGAAGTGCATAAATGTGACTTACTACACTAGGTTATTTCTAGTGTGTGATTTTTCGGCTCCTACGATGATCGGAGGTTTCCCGGATCGAATTCCGGGTTGGCACCTCCCTTTACCAGATATTTCTTCTTCTCTAAAAGTCTGGTAATGTTCAAAATTGAGCCGGTTCAGCCATACAAGCATTAAGTTGCTTCGGCTGACGTAAGGCTCAAAGAAATTAATTAAAAAAAAATTCCCTGATGGCTTATTTCCAATTTACCGTTATATTATTTACAGTGATTTACGTCTATTTATAACACTTTCTTACTTTAGGAGGCTTGGATCTACAATTACTGTATATACGAATACGAGTGATGAATCTGTATGATACCATGGTCTTATATCATATATACTCTCACACTAAGTCATGATACGTGGGAGCATGATGCCAACAGTGGAATTACTTAGTATTCACTCTCAATATCTTGAACTACAGTAATAATGAGATAACCCAAGGAAACACATAAAATAATTAATTTTGTCTTTGTCGGCAATGTGTGTGCTTAGTAAGCTCCAGAAATGTTGTTTTTAAAGTAGTACTGTCACCGATTGAAAAGCGAACGAAAATACCATGGTGCCATCTAGCGGCTATCGTATGGCGCCATCTAGCGGCAGTGATATTGTTAATCTTTACAGCTTGCTTCCAGGGGCACTAGGACGTACCAATTTTCACTCCGTAATTAAGGAGGTCGTAGCATGTCTGTTTCGTTAAAAGAAATGGCGTTGTGCATTCCTATTGAAAGTAGAATCTAGCAACATCTAGCGCTATCTATGACTGCACAACCCTATTTCTTTTAAACAAACAAGCTACGAGCCTCCTTAACTATTGAGTGAAATTTGGCCAAAGTTCGGACAATGACAACGTGCATACTGACGTGCGTGCCTGGACAGACAGACACACTAGTGTAACACGATAAATTTAAACAACGTTGCCAAAGAAATTGTATTCACGTCCAATTCACGAAAAAATAAACCAACTGTAAAATCATAGTAAAATAACCATGAGAGTGGTTCGGCCCTTCAAAGGAGTGATATCAACACACCAAAACTAACGAAATAAAACAAATTACAACGAAATCAAAACAAAACCAAAAACCCTCTAGGCAAAAGGTAGTAGCAAAGTGTTGAAAACCAATTTCTTGTTGACGTGCCACTTTATTACACATCTGCACGGGTGGAGTTGAGTCTAATACACAATTTCCAAAAAAAAAGGATTGATATCATATCAAAAACCAAAACTGGTAAAAGGGCCCGCCAAGTTTCGAATGGTTCGGCCCTTTAAAGGAGTGATATCAACACACCAAAACATTCGTCAACTTAATCACACTGAATAACACTTTGGACGTTAAATGAAAACTTGAACATTGCTACCGAAAGTAGCAATATTCTAGTTTTCATTTAACCTTCGAACTATTAAGCGGTACGATTAACTTGGCGAATGTTTTGGTGTGTTGATATCACTCCTTTGAAGGGCCGAACAATTCAGCACTTGGCGGGCCCTTTTACCAGTTTTGGTTTTTTGATATGATTCATTTTAAATGCAGTAATAGTTAGACTTTAAGGGTACCGTTAAACAATCAATTGCAGTTAATTTGTTAGAACGAGACAGGCATTCGTCCAAAACTCTAAAGAACAGTTTATAAATTGACACAATTTGAGTGGAAACCCATTCTTAATAGAAAACGGATTTTACCAGTATATAAGCTAATCAAAATCGTCAATGGTATATAGGTAGGGTTACGTGTAAGTATGTTTGTGGCCGAGTCCTTATGGGTAAGTAATGTGAATGTGTGGTGTGTATGAGTGCGCAGTGTGTGCGAGTGTTCTGTGCTGGTAGCTGACGAGAAACATCGGCACTTTTTAATTTGGAGCGTAACTCCGCTATGAACACTCCAATGTAATCTTAGCCCGCGCATCACGCAAAAACCACAACGACTATCAAAACCAAACTTTGCATGCAGTAGCACGGGAGTCCGGACAAGGTTTATAAAAAGAAAAATCCGGAATCGGACATGGGGTTGAAAAACCATCAGGGTGACAAAATGGACCAATAGCAAGAGCCTACATCAAAACAACGAGACGCAAAGCCGTTTCTAATTGTTCAAGGCATCCGAGTGTTAAAAGAGTGATTGTTGATGATAAACAGGCGGCGTTAGGCGGCAATAAACCAAATTCAAGACATTTTCACTTTTCGTCGACCGATTTGGAAATTTGAATACACCATTTTCACGGGTTTTTCAACACCTTTCCAATGGCCCAAGCCCCAAGCAGCTGTCTGTTATTGTTTAGAAATCACAAGGCAAATCCGATCCAATCCGATTGACAGCCAAACAGCACAGAAAGCGGAGCCCGCTCCATTAGGTCGACAGTGGAACTGATGACGGTCCTAGTTTAGTTTTTATTTATTTTTCCGTACAAAGTATAATGCAATTTTTATGCAAAGTAAACTGCAATTTTTATATGCAAAGTAAACTGCAATTTTTTTTGCAGATTTCGTCTTCACTTCTGTGCCAATATTTTCTGGATTTGTGCGGATTTTGTACAGCATATAAAACTGCATATTTCCCTGCAGTATTTCTGCAGGTAATTTTCAGCTTGGATTTTCAATCGGTGATAGCGCCACTTTAATTTCAGCAAACTTTTGATTTCAGCATAAAAATGGAATGAGCTTAGGAAGCTAAAACCAAGTAGAGAAAACCTTAATTTCGCTCACAATTCTTTAACAAACGAATAAGTAGGCCATTTTTGCATGCGCGATTCTGATTTTAAGAGGTGCTAACTAGTGTATATTGTTCAAATCTTATGATCTTTTTATTTAGCTTTAATAGACTTTGATAACTGGTGAATGAAAAACGTGCCGCGCCGGCTGTTATAAACTCAGCGGCTGGCCGTGAACAGCACTTTCACAAAACTCCGCGAGGTGGCAGCAGTTGACGAGCAGTACGTTGCACTCGAGAAGCCGATTCCTCTCTTGTAAAAGCTTGGATGGTAAAAGCAACGAATTATTGACACAGTCTGTGCCCACAGTATTCAAATTGATGAATTATTCTAGTGCCTGAATTAATTATTCCTAAATCTGAAGTCACATCGCAGACGTTGCAGGTGAGTCACCTATAATTATTGAGCAATTTTTACGCCGGCGAAATCGGTGAATGTTGCCCGCGTTGCCTTGCAACTCGCACACACTGATGAGGATTATGTAATCTGGATGGCGCATGAATTTTTAGTTCGCTGCGCCGGGCGTCTCGCTGGCGATTGTTAGAAGTTAGCGCCACTCTAAACCGGAAGCCATATGAAGTCGAGACCAGCATCATATTACTGCATCTAAACCACACGTGCAGTACCTTCCTAAACTACCAAACAGAGCGAACAAAACGCACCACTGTTAGAGACAGTTTGGCTCCAAACTTGACGTCGCGCGTGCGCAGTAACGTTGTGTTTAGTACCTTCCGAAATTGCAATCACAGCTCAGCAAAATCAACAAGCTCAACAGAGCACTCGTTACGTCATACCTTTAACGTGACCAAACGTGGCTAATTTATTGGACCAGGCTAGGCTAATGGGTGTAACCAGGTGCTTTAGGAAGGTACTGATGGACTTATGACACTACGTGTAACCACACTAACGTATAGCTTATTACATTTCGATTAGGGTCCTTTGGGTAGGGAGACAGATCGAAAATCATAGTTTCGATAAGCCATGATTTCTTGATTAGGGATTTTCAAACTGGGGAGGATCTAGTCTCCCCCCCCCCCCCTTTTCCTCCGCTTTAGCCACCTATATTTTCAGTGCGCATAAAGCACGCGATTCAGGTACTTAGTTTGCCTAATTTGCAAGTGGGTGCAGTGCGCTGTAAAAACACGGTGTTTAGCATCCCTAAACACTGTAGTTGTCTAAATAACAGTACAGAAAGATTCTTTGGGGGCGTTAATTATTCAATAACCTCGCGTTGCATTAGGCTAAATTAGGGCAGAATGGAGTCCGTGCGTAGGGTGGTAGCAGATGCGATGGGTTAATGCTAAGTTGTTAGTTCTAAGCGCCGCCTATAGGACTTATTTGAGCTGCAAATCCTAATTAGAAGTATTTCTTTAACTAAGTAAACCTAAATTTGTTACCATGCCTGTCTATTATAAACATATTTTATTCGTTATTATTCGTTTTCCAAGAAATCTATCAAAAAATGCACATACTTGTTTCTTGAAACTTTTTTTTTCTGTCGTACTAGTTACTATACAGTTGAACTGGAAGCTGTTATAATAATCGACGCATCACCGAAAACCAAATGTATCGTTTGTCAGATTTAAATGCCGGTTGCCACTAAATTAGCATTGCAGCATCTAGGCCTATCGAGTTCTCTCTCGCAGGAAGCAAAGGAATGCACAAAGCAAAACTTTTAAACGCAACAAACAAGCCATGTGACTCCTTATTATTATTGGGTAAATATTTGGTACACCTTCGTGCACCTGGAAACAAGCTATAAAGGATAACGATACTAATGTTACTGGATGGCGTCACGGAAAGATTTAAAGAAAATCTCCTGCCGCCATCTAGTGACACTAATGTCGTTAACCTTTACATCTTGTTTCCAGGTGCACAAAATCATCTTGTTTCCAGGTGTACCAAATTTTTGTACAATAATTAAGGAGTCACCTAGCTTGTTTGCTGCGTTTAATACTGATTTCACACGTTATAATGTTTGGGTGCCAGCCCTGGCTGACCCGCGACGGCGGATTTCACACGTAATAATGTTTTCTGGGCCAAAGCGAGCTGGCCAGGGCTGACGCGCGCCCGCCCGGCCCGCCTTTCCAGCCGAGGCCAGCCCTGGCTGGCCCTGGCCAGCGCGCGTCATTTTTAACGTGTGAAATCCGAAGCGAGCCCTCCCGCGCTCGTAGCTTTGCAGTGCAGCCCACTCTATGTCAACAAACAAAAGAAAACGGGGAATACTAAAAAAGAAATAGTTATTTGTCATACGTAAATTAAATACTCATTATCACCCAGATTGAAAAACACGTGGGAGAAAAGAAGGGATTGCTTATGAGCATAGAAGGTTCGTGATGCATCACACTGTTCAACTCTTTATCAGCGTTTGGTACAATAACTGGCAGTATTTTCCGTAAATGATATAATTTTTCCAATTTTATTTTCTTTGTGCAAATTTCGTGCCATTAAAATGATTTGTGTGGGTTTATACAAAGGAAGAACTGCAGGAAGAACTGCAGAAAAAATAAAGATTAGAAATTACCGGCAGTTTTTTATTTTTTTATTTTGAGCAAACTTATGTAAGTCATCTGAAATGAAAACAAACCTACATCAAAGAGCCATGTTTCAGAGTGCGAAGTTATGTTGAAATAATAAACTGTTACAGAATGAAGACATGACATATTTATGAACTAAAGAGAAAATAATATGTCAAAATAAAGTGATACGAACCATATCCATTTTGCTGTTGTGGAACGTTAAACTGCCCCAACCAAGGATTCGAACCGTCAATCTTGGAACTACAATCGCCGAACCACACCGCCAAGAGTTAACTATTGGAGCGTCAGTATTGGTATCCAAAGGGCAACAGAAATGGGATTCACACCCGTATTGAAATAAAAACAATAGCCTACATTTAATAACGCAAGAAATAAAATCGAGAACCAACTGTTACATTATAGTATTTGCCAAATTAACGGAAAGAGGTTTGGTGTCATGGAAAGGTGTTACCAATAACACAAAGTCAAAAAAAAAAAAAAAGGATTTATAGCCTGTTGATCGTGGTACAAGATCAAAGTTAAAAAAAAAAACACGGAGAAAAGACGAAAAAGTCTGAGGAAAAAAGCCGGATTGGGGAGGGGGAGTTAAAACACATAAAAACGGTTTGGTGGGTTTTTCGTTTTGTATAGGGTACGTAGGTGGTTAGATTAATTGGCTCGAAAATCAAAAGGCAGGGTATGGCGTTTCTCAAGAAACTACTTTTGTAATCTTTGGCTTTTATTTCCCCCTATATTCAGTTTGTTTTTCTTTTACTAATTCTTGGCTATTATAATCAAACATTTTAGCGATGTCAGTTTGATATTAATGTCGAGCTTCTCCTGAAAACACGTAATATGAGAAGTGAAGCCGATTCACTGCTCTTATCCACGTTGCCGACAGACGGTGCTCCTAAGCGAGCGCGGGTCGGCTCTCACGCATTTATTACGTGTGAAATCAAAGCGCGTCCGGAGCCGGCATTAGGGCTGGCCAGGGCTGGCCCGGGCTGGCTCCAGCCCAGGGCTGACCCGCGACGAATTATTACGTGTGAAAACAGTATAAGAGTTTTGCTTTGAGCATTCCTTTGCTTCCTGCGAGAGAGAACTCGATAGGCCTACATGCTGCAATGCTATTTTGTTGGCAACCGGCCAGTAGTGGCACCAGGAATAATTTTCGGGGGGCCCCCCCCCACAAGGTCAACGGCTTTCTAGTAACTTTTATCAATTAATTTACTCATAAAAAAATGCCTGTACGAATAGGCCTACGTCGAGGAAACTGTGTTATGTAAAGGGTTAGGGGGGGGGGTGCCATAATTAATTTGCAGTTTCGACTATTGAATACCAAGAAAATCAAGCTCGTTACTGTATTTTTATAACTATTGGCATGAATACCGTTTTAATTTGAAATTTTGTCTGAACTCTGAAATTTTTGGGGAGGGGGGTCACCCCCGGGGGCCCCACAGCACACCTCTGAGGGGCCGGGGGGCCCCTTCCCCCCCCCCCCCCCCCCTGTAGCGCCGTCACTGCAACCGGCCTTTAATTCAATTGTCAGACTTAATTGTAAGAAAGTCATTATTCAATAGGGATGGGTCAGTTCCATTTGTTGACTTCGGTTCCGGTTTCGGTTTCACATGCCCACAAAACTGCAGTTTCGGTATCGGTTTTTTCAACTCTTCCCCTCCACACTATTATTTTTCTGGTAACAGTAGTATTACTAGCTTCTAACTCGCTCCTGCTTTCACTTTCAGTAGCGTCATTAATCATGGGCGTGGCTGTGACACCATTTTTCTCTAGTATTTTCTTTTTGTTTTAATATAAGAGCAGTGTTATCATTAGTTGTAATTCAGACAGCGTCGTTGTGATGATTTAACGCATTGCCTACACAAGAAGTAATTTTTGTCAAAGGTCAAAGGGTTTTAGCGAGCGTTAACCGCACCCGGTCATCTGCCCGACGAAGCCCTAAGGCCCTATGTCTGCAACACCCGCAATGGATTCCCAGGAGGTCACCCACCCAAGTACCAATCGGGGCCAATGCTGCTTAACTTCGGTGATCTGACGAGAACCGGTGTTTCCACCACTGCAAGGCCGCAAGTAATTTTTGTTTTGTCTTGCTTCAACAATGTTACTGACAATGGGGAACAAATTTTTGGATGACACGTGGCGTATTCCCAATCAAAGATTGGTTTGTTGTTTTAAACAGTTATCATTTGCAAGTATAAATGACAGAAAATGATAATTTATACTTGAAAATGATAATTGTTTAAAACAAACCAATCTTTGATCCATTCCGGGTGTTGCAGCATAGGGCCTTAGGGCTTCGGGCAGATGACCAGGAGTGGTTAACGCTCGTTAAACCCTTTAGCCCTTTTTTTAAATCTTTGATTGGGAGAGCGTAAATCATCACAACGACGCTGGATGAATTACAACTAATGATCACACTGCTCTTTTATTAAGAACAGAGCTTATATACAACTGACGCACCGTATTTGTTTGTAGTATATATCAGTTATAGCCTGTTGCGTTTTAGTGTCATGGCTTCGGCTGGATGCGTGTCAAACCTACAGCAACCCAGGGCCCCCACATCAAAGGAGGGGCCTGGGACTAACTACAACAGCGCCCCCCCCCCGTCCCCCGACTGAAATCGTAAAAAAGGTTACACTGTATTATAATACACGTCGGCCACAATTGCACTTAACGGGTTGGTTCATTCATTAATCCGGGCTGCTTACGTCTGAAGGCTTCTCCGCCTAACAGGCCAACAGGCTTGCACTGCAGTGCTCCTGCTTCGTGCTCGTTGCCATTGAATTAAGAGCAGTTGTTTTTTGGGAGTATAAAAAGATTCACAATACACACAAATCGAGTGCATTACTCATAGTCATCAAAACTCACAACTGCGAAAAAAAGTTTGAGGCCGTGCGGGCCCTTGAGAGCCCGGGCCTGGGTACAGCGGGTCCACCTGACCCCCCCCCCCCTGTTGTGGGACCCCTGTAGCAACCTTCAGCCTATAGAAGGTTCAACAGCAGGCCCTTATCGCTTATAAAATGCTTCCTAAATACAATTTAAGTGCTTTGGCATGTTCACCAGGCTCGAAACAAGATCTCCCCCCCCCCCCTCCCAGCTTAACTCATGAGTGGAGGAAAGGGACGTCGGCATTGTAACCTTCGACGAATGAACTTGTGAAGTGCGTAAGGCTGCGTTTACAATATAAAAGCGTGTGCGTGAGCGTGGCACTCGACGCTCGACGCGTACGCTAGTTCATGAGCAAAGCAGTGCGCGGACAATCGGCTCGGCCCGCTCGTGGTATCGTCACGCTAAAGCAAACGTTCTTTCATTTACAAATCAAACGAGTGAGCTGGCGCCTGAGCTTGATAATGCTGGCCGATACTCCGTTCCAACTATGCAGTTTCACGACTTCCCTCTTCTATAGCACAAAGATTGATGCCGTACGGGTCAAGGTCACTGTGATTAAGATATCTGGCCGTTTATTTTGAGCATTCAACCTTTTAGCACACCACGTTTTCCTTTCTTGTGGCCGATCGGCGCCGATGGAATCCGTTGATACCGCCATTTTTTTTATCCTAGCATGCAACGACTAAGGCCCCATTTATAATATGGATTTCGACGCGTACGCGTGACGCTCGGCGCGTGAAACACGAGTTTTTCGCATGCTCAACGCTTAAGCGCGACCATTTACAATTGTAGAGCAGGTGGGCCAACGCACGCTTTTTGCCATTTTCAAGCGTCACGCGAATATCTACTGGACTTTGATGGTGAGCGCCAAGCGACGCTCGGACGCTTAGTTGTTGCATGCTGGGATAGCAAAATGGCGGCATCATCGGATTCCATCGGCGCCACAAGAAAGGAAAACGTGGTGTGCTAAAAGATTGAATGCTCAAAATAAACGGTCAAATAACTTAATTACAGTGACCTTGAGCCGAATGGCATCGAATCTTGCCGTTGTAGAAGGGGGAAGTTGTGAAACAGCATAGTTGGATCGGAGTAGTGGTCAGCATTAGCAAGCTCACGCGCCTGCTCGAGCGTTTGATTTGGAAATGAAAGAGCGTTTGCCTGAGCCTGACGATGTCACGAGCTGGCCAAGTAGACTGTCCACGCGCATTGCTTTGCTCATGAACTGGCGTACGCGCCGAGCGTCGAGCGTCACGCGTACGCGTCGAAATCAATATTATAAATGGGGCCTAAGCGTGCGACCGTCGTTTGGCGCTCACCGATCTAGGTCCAGTAGATATAATCGCGTGACGCTTGAAAATAGCGAAACGCGTGCATTCGCCCACCTGCTCTACAATTGTAAATGATCGCGCTTAAGCGTTGAGCATGGGAAAAACTCTAGTTTCACGCGCCGAGCGTCACGCGTACGCGTCGAAATCAATATAAGGCCCCGTTTATAATATGGATTTCGACGCGTACGCGTGACGCTCGACGCTCGGCGCGTACGCCAGTTCATAAGCAAAGCAGTGCGCTTGGACAGTCTGCTTGGCCCGCTCGTGACATCGTCACGCTCAGGCAACGCTCTTTCATTACCAAATCAAACGCTTGAGCAGACGCGTGAGCTTGCTAATGCTGACCACTACTCCGATCCAACTATGCTGTTTCACAACTTCCCCCTTCTACAACGGCAAGATTCGATGCCATTCGGCTCAAGGTCACTGTAATTAAGATATTTGACCGTTTATTTTGAGCATTCAATCTTTTAGCACACCACGTTTTCCTTTCTTGTGGCGCCGATAGAATCCGTTGATGCCGCCATTTTCCTATGCCAGCATGCAACAACTAAGCGGGCGAGCGTCGCTTGGCGCTCACCGATCAAAGTCCAGTAGATATTCGCGTGACGCTTGAAAATAGCAAAACGCGCGCGTTGGCCCACCTGCTCTATATATATAAATGCTCGCGCTTAAGCGTTGACCATAGGAAAAACTCGTGCTTCACGCGCCGAGCGTCACGCGTACGCGTCGAAATCCATATTATAAATGGGGCCTAATGCACCCTTAGGATCAATGGAGGAAGCAAAACACAGTTCGTTGCCTAAGCAGTTTGTTGAACAGTATCATTGCACAACCTTTTGAAAATTCTTGAGCGCTAAGAAGTGTACGTTACTCCTATTACACTCCACTACACCGTGCTTTCTTTTTTTTGTTTGTTCAGAACGATCCTAACGTTACGTGATTACTTGAACAAGCTAGTATCTTTGTTATGAGTGCCCTAAGAAAACGTGGGCAATCATATAAAACGTCATTTAAGGCATTAAACTCACCCCTCATGCAGTTAACATCAGGACTGTAACTTGTTTGTCAGCTGCCCTCTGGTTTCAAATTCTTTTGAAACCAGAGGACAGCTGCCAAGCAAACCTAGCTGTCAAACTTAGTACCAAGGTATTGACATCGAGTACAAGGTTCCTTAACTGCAGGACAACCAGCATAGTGAGAATGCCACAGT
>JAHWFP010234559.1:1994-41909 GCA_023313725.1 Lithobius niger | reverse complement strand
GGCGGATGCTTTGCAAGACTTGGCTTTGCACCGTCTTCATCTAATCTCTTAACCACGATTTCATATGAGTAAATTTGGAAATATTATTTATTCATCGCACGATCTTTTTGTAGTGTTTAATGCGTAAGGCTGGAGGTATACGAAGTGCGATTCTGCATGTTCGTACAGTCAGGAATATAGTGACAGGGTCACATGTTGGGTTAGATTCGAGGTTAGATTAGATTATATAAAAGACGGCGCAAAGCCAAAGCTTATAAAGCACCCCCCCCCCCCTGCCAAAAAAAAAACCCAAAGCGAATCAGTCCTTCCAATAGTCAAGTCGAGCCTTGAAGCAGTTAACAGATGATGTCCTTGGAACTTTCTTCCGGAGCACGTTGTTTCACGTGCTCCGGAAGAAAGTTCCAAGGACAAACAGTCTTTTCAATGCAGTGTGATAGTGCTCGTCACTGTGTTCAGCAATGGCTTTTGTATGATAGGAGTTGCGCACAACTACAGCATGGTCTTTTTAGATTTGTAAAGAAAGGGTTCAATACACGGGAACCCAATGTATCTAATCCGTTCTATACAAAATATTGCTGGTCGCCTTTTTCGCTCTGGTTCTTCGCCGTCTTGCTCCAAACACAGGCAATCTTCGTTTTTGATTTCCCTCCACGTTTTGAACGATCCGATGGACGTTTTAAAAATCATCCTTGACCCCAGGCATAGTCCCATGTCGAAAGGATCAAATATAGCTCCAAGAATCACATTTTACCTATAAGCACTGTAACATTTCGCCCCATCTGTAATTTAGTTGGTTACCGAAATCTACACTTAAAACCACTAGTAAATATTTCTTTTTTTCGTAGCCATAACCTTTCTACAATTTCAGACTTTTGGACGTGGTGTATATTTTGTGCCGTGGTGGTTTGCAGAATTCGTGTAGGAGTCCAACCGACTTGGACGCGTCTTTCTGACCACTCGGTTGTGCATGCTCACTTTGTTCGGGTTCCCGCGAAGCAAATGATTCAAACGAGATAATCATAAGTTTTAGTCATGATGTTTCCGTTCATCCTGTCTTCAGCAACGTAAATGTTGTGGTCATTGTGTACTGATCAGTGGAAGAGTTAAGACTACTTGCTTGACTGAGCTGATCAGGCCATTGACTGGAAGGGGAACGCTGGCAAAGTTCCTGCCAGTGAGTGCTGCTATGGTAGTGTGCGAGACTACCAACCTCCATCAGCAGCTATAAGATTTATTCTGGACATTATTTCGGGCTCCTACGATGATATGAGGTTTTCCGGATGGAATTTCCTAGTTTTGCTCTCCCCTAACCCCCCTCCTCTCCCCCTGTCCCAGTGAGGCTCAAAATTCATCCGGTTTGTCTATAGCAGCATTATAATATAATAATAATAAGACTTCCTTTGAACCATTTAAAAGAGCAAAGTGGACGTGCAAGGGTCCTGGTGGACCACTAACAGCACGCCAAATTTTAAAAACAAACTTAAGCAAATTCGCATTAGCAAATGCTCGTCGAAATTTAAGAAGAATTAAAAACCGTCTGGGGAGAAGAAAAAGGGATTGAAAAGAAGAAATTTGGAAAGGAGAATAGGGGTGACTGGCCTCAAGGGCAGTTTTCAGGGCGCAATAAGTGTGCCCTTAAATCACACGTATTAAGTTTTTTGCGGAAGATATGTAACGACGGTGCCGAAACAATGTCATTTGGGAGCGAGTTCCAAACAGGAACCACTCTCAGACCAAAAAATGCCCTCCTGCAATTCAGGTTATACTTGGGATTTACAAGCCTAAAATCACATCCCCGGGTTCGAGTCTCAGTACGAAAATCAAAAAGCGGTAAATCGACTGGGAGTAAACAGTGAATAATTTTGAAAGTAAGGATGAGATCAGCCTTCAGACGTCTACACTCGAGAGTGTCGAGTTTGAGTATTTTTAGTCGCTCGCAATAAGGTTTCGTTCCTAGTCCAGGAAATCTTTTTGTATATCTCCTCTGGACCGCTTCGATTTTGTCAATGTTAGTTTGTAGCAGCATTAGTTAGTCTATAGCAGCATTAGTTTGTCTATAGCAGCCTTAGTTTGTCTATAACAGCATTAGTTTGTCTATAACAGCATTAGTTTAGCTATAGCAGCATTAGGTCCCAAGGGGGAAAAAAACCTTGTTTAAGACGTGATAGCACGAGTCTACCAGTCTGTGCAGATACAGGCCTAAACACGTAAAATACCTCTCATTTGGAAAACGGAAATCAAATTGTCTTAGTTTTGGTAATCGTTCCGTGCAAGGCTGTGTCGAATGCAGTTACATTGTGCATTGACCAAAAAAAAAAAAACCCTGAAGACCGTTCGCGAAAGGCGAGGCGATGTTTGTCCTGCACAGCAAACGATCAAGGGGCAAAAAAAAATGCCGGCCGGACGTGGTAAGTAAAGCGACTCTAAGGGTGAGAAAGCCCATCTGCCTTTTGCTCTGGTCTGGCGGGCAAGAAGTGACTGAGTGGTCTTGTGTGCCTACTGGTGCAATGCTACGCCTGGCCACAAAGCACTGACCATGTGGAGAGAAAGGCACTGAAGCAGATTTGCATTTTTTTGTTGCTGCCCGTTTCCTTTTTCTTAAGCTTTTTCCAGGTGGGAAAGTTGGGCGAAATTGCACCTTGGAAGGGAGAAAATGGCCCCCGAAAGTCAGGAAATAGGTGGTCAGGCAGTTCAGAAAATTGTGACCAATAGCCATTAATCTGTGAGTCAGACAGGAGTTGCGAGCCCGTAACGTGACTTCAGGGTCAGTAGAAGGTCACGATGATAAAGAAAACGAAGAAAAGAACGAGAATGACCTTCGCAAAACTTCTGTTTCAATCGAGCATGTATTTGATCGATTCGAGTCGTGTTTCAGTGTGGTAGTGGTGGTTAAGTGATGAGAGTGCTCCGCGTTAAGTGACGTAAAGTGAGCCGATTACAAATTGGTCAGTAATTGGAAAGGAGTTCCCGTTAGAGTCTTACTTAACCTGTTGATCACTGCAGCGTGAGACACTGTCCATTGTCCACCTGCTTTGGCAGGTATGGGAACTCTTACCCCCCCCCCCTCCCCCCCGGGTGTCGTGTTTCAGTGGTACTGGTCGTTTAGTGATGAGAACACTCGACGTTAAGTTACTTAAAGTGAGCCGATTACAAATTTGTCAGTGATTGGAAAGGAGTCCCCGTTATAGTCCATACTTCATCATTTGATAACGGTATACAGCTTGAGAGGCGCCCACCTCCTTCTGCCAGATGATGAATCTTCCTCTCTTCCCCAGACTCTCAATTTCAGACGATGTTTTCCTTTCCTTCTAGCTCTTCAGTTGTAAGTCTTTGGATACACCTTTTGGTCTTCTTGTGTATCTAGCATTACTACCTAAGTATTGGCTGATTAAAGCCTGCTTAAGTATGGTAGCAAATAACCCATAGGTTGGCGTATCTCTTCTTCCACGTCCTATCGCTTCTATGTTAAGAGCAGCAACAAAATGCTGTGCTGCGTTTGGTTTGAATGTGCTTCTGGTTGTCTGATGGGGTGTACCTAACACCCAGGCATCATCACTTAGCATCGTCCTATAGTGATTACAATATAGTGATTTTCCTGCCCTGATACTGTTGTAGTCGGGTTAGGTTAGTGGAATGAATTCTAATTTATGAGCTATACGTAAAGTGGGGTTGCATGGGGAGCTACGTAGTGACATCTGGTGCTCAATAGTGCTAAGGTCGACCGGCTGATGTCAGGTGAGTGAGTGCCCTTCTTAGATGCCCTCTGCTGGCCGGGTTGGGGTGGGGTGGGGGGAGGGGGCCGTGGACTGGCGGATTGCATGACTGACCGGGATGTCCGGGTTCGATCCTGGCCACAGCCACTTTCCGGCATTTCTAGGATAAAAGTGGTCGGTGTCTGTGTTGTCTCGTGCTCATGTCAAATGCGGCATGTAGTAGATCTTGAAATTTTCCGCTTGCCCTTCTCCAGCTAAATTGTCCCTCTTATCTACTCGTCGTCATCTGGAGTGACGGAGGGTAGCCTGCACCCCGATTTAGAAGGAATAGCCAATGGCATCAAATCAATAGCAAATGGTTTTTTCTGAAGCCTGTTAAGCAGGCCTTGTACCAATTTACCTGTTGGATTTTCAAAGAGGTCACGTCCAATGGCGATGGTTTCCCCGCTATGTCGATTTGAGTATTCGGCTTCAGAATCTGGTTTCTCCTAATGGATTCATGCGTGGGAGTCGTCACTGATGAACACAACCGATCTTCCATCATGTTTGATTGATCTCGCTGTTGACAAGACTTCGCACTTGCAGGTACTGATGTTTTAAGTGAGTGAAATTTTGCCATTTCTTGGTTTATTTTCTTGCTTCTTCGTGTTTTCTTTTAAATCAGTTATCTTAATCGATATTTTTGAAAGTAACCCAAACTGGGGGAAATATTAATTTTCCTCACCTTTGAACGATTTCAACATTCGAACATACGGAATTGCTTTGCTTAACAGGAGTGTACTAGTGGTTAAGCAAAGCAATTCCGTATGTTCGAATGTTGAAATCGTTCAAAGGTGAGGAAAATTCTAGTACCAATACTGCTATTATGCATCAGTGGCGTAACTAGGGTTTTGTACTGAGTGCCAGTACTAGCCATTTAGCTGAATGGGGTGGAGAGAGAAACCAATGACAGTTAAGGGTCTTGGGGATTGGAGTGAGCTCCTCCAGCGGGGAAAGCTAACGCATTTTTACTATTTTCCGACATTTTCTGGCCTTGTAAAGTCCCGGTGAAAACCTTTTTATAAAATCAGTTTTGCTCACTGCATTATCGTCTACGCCACTGTTATACATCCCGTAGTAGCAGTTTTACTTATTTTGGTGTTTTCTATTTATTTACAGTTTTATTTATTTTAACAGCAAATGATATTGTAACGTACCATACCGAAACTTAAAGGCGAAGCTGCCTTGCTGCACAAGTCTTGATTTAAAGGATGCTTTAGTCCCATCCCACTTCTCTAACGTTAACATTTCCGAACGGAGTAGTGGTTCGTTGTAACGAGGGTATAGTCCAGTAATTTAGCTCTGAATGGCGGAGTGGCAGTGCGAAACGACTTGGGAGCTGCGAATGTGGGCGTAATTTTCTGCTTGCTTGATACTGCGTTGCGCACTCATCAGCATGCAGGTGTGCTCGAGAACGACTTGTACCTCGGACGTGCACGTTTGGGTGACCAATCAACGGCGTAGCCTTTTTAGTCTTGGGTCGTTGTTGAATTGTTATTTCTGTCGTCTGGAGGTCGAAGACGTATACTTTGAAAACTTACGAGGAGTGGACGCACGATTGTTCCGTATTGTTGCGCATCAGTGGCGGTGACCTAGTTGATTAGTGTAGGAGTATGTCACATATTCTGTTCACCAATCATGTTAGTTTTGACGTTTCGGAATAGACTGGATAATATGGTATTACTTGATGTATGGCTAAATGAAGAGACTGCGTCTGCACTAAAAATAGCTTAAGAATGCGGTAAGCCTGCATGAAACTTATATTTTCTTGGCATGAAGTGAACAGATTCAAATCAACGTCAGGGCCTCGTCGACTGGCTGGGGTGGCAGGGAGTGCAACCCCCCCCCCCCCCCCCCCCCCCCGATACGCGGGAAGCAAATGTTGGATCCCATTCGCATAAATTCAATATTTTTCGCATCGTTGTTAAACCTGTTTCTTTCATTTACTCTTTAAGGTTTTTTTTTTTTACCCATTCTTCGTTTAATCTTATTTGGGCTGTACACTACGACCAACAGCGTTCAATTTTTTGCGTATTCGGATACTGCGTACTGGGCCGGGTTGGGGGGGGGGGGGGTTCTTGCATAAAGTATTACAATGTGTGAGATGGGAAAAAAACATGGGTAGATGGGTGGACATAAAAAAGAAGGGTGGGTGTATGCACAGTATTGGTTTCCTGTTAAATTTCTTTCCCGTTTTTTTTTATTTTGGGAGGTTGGGGGGGAGGGGTGTTAAAAGACCTTCTGCACCTCATGAAGCATCCTGAAGTGTCGCATTGGGGTGGGGGGGGGAGGGTGTAGAGATCTGAAATTAAGTGTAAAATTTTTTTGGTAAAAGTAGCCTACGTACATAAACAGGACTAAGGATTTCGTGCAAATGAAAAAACTTTGACAATTGGCTTCATGTTTCAAAGTCGCTGAAATGACTGTAAATGAGTTGTTTTATACTGGAGGATCCAAGGAACGTATCACCCCCCCACCCCCCCCCCACCCCGCCTTCCGAATTCTCTGATCTCATTTTGATTTCCAGTTTTTTGTTGTTTCCCCCCCCCCTTCATTCCCCAACAAAATTTCTGACTACTCCACTCACTACCACTGAAAACATGGTCATTCCTCCGTCGTAAGATCTCAGCCTCACTGGTTCAGAGATCTGGGTTCGAATCTGGTCACAGTATTCCCCGTCAGGAGTGTATAGAATTCTGTTGAGGACGAACAAGAACTGGACTAGCTTTATACCTAGATGCAACGTATTCGTGTAATACTAGTTTAATTGGCAAACACGGTCGTGTATAGACTGATGCTGAATTGAGCTTAAAACAGGTTCGAATCGTAATGTTCAATATTACCTATGGAAGCGAATTCGTGCACACCTGTGCGATTTACAAATTTTTAGCTGTTTTCATAATTGTAATAATAGCACGAGAGACAAAGAACATAATAATAACAAACAATAAATAATATTAAAGAAATAAAGAAATGAATAAAACGTTCTATAATGTTAAGACAGGTCAGCATTGAACGGGTTGAACGTTTGTGGAACTTAAGCGTAGAAAATCGGTCCTAAAAAGGTTTAGGACCTTATTCTGAAAAAAAAAGTATAGGGCCGATTCTAAAAAAAGGTTAGAGCCGATTCTGACCGAAGTCATTGACTATTTTTAAAGTCCTATACGTACATTGGAGGATAGGTGTGGGATTCGAAGGAACGTCCACTTGGTTTAGAGGCCAGGACTGTAATCATCGGGCTGCTGTTCTAGTACTCAGTTTGTTCTGGGCCCCCTGGAACCCGGAACAAAGCTCACGTTGCATGCGGGACTCTAAATTCGACACTCCTCCCTCTAGTTTTTAGGGTTCTTCCTGCTGGGGTTACTACACGTTCTTTTTTTTTTTTTGTATTTTTATTATATTTTTATTATTTTATTTGGAAACAACACGTGACACGGCGAGCTTTTGGCTCTTGTGGGACTTTTATTTCTTTACTCAATTTCCGAATTGTTTTACACTGTAAAAAAAAATACGTGAATAAAATTTCACTTCACTTCGATGAAAATTAAATTCCATGGCCGTAAAAGTGCTGGAAAATGCCCCCGGAGGGGGGGGGGGGGAATAAAGTTCTATACTTTCGCAATTTCACTCTTGAATTTTCCTACAGTGGTTGCTAACACATCTCTGGTAGGGAGATGCTCCAAGTTTTCACCACCCATTTGTAAAAAATTTTAATTTATGATTTCGCTATTGTGCTTCGTTGTCTTATTTAACCCGTGTATAATTTTCCGCGATTGTTAGGCCGGCCTATTCATTGAACCTTGCCTGTTGTGATGTGTCTGGCCCCATAACAATGTGGTCCCACTGGCCTTTTTACAGTGTTATTTTGGTTCTCGCAGTATGAAAAGGGGAGTGAGTGACTGAAGGGGATCATGTCTGGTTTTGCGTTATAATAAACCTGTGGCTTGGAAGGCGTTTCCAAGCCTACTCGTCCAAAGTAGCCGGCCATTCTCTATCACCACCGTGTGATTATTAACTTATTTACCTGTATAGAATCCACTCCAGATCCTGGCGGAAACTGGTTGTTATCCGGATTGAAGCAGACCTTCAAAGCCTGACAACGTTGGGTCGAGGGGTCCAACGTGGTGGATATTGTGCTGTTGTAGGTAAAATGCTTAAATTTAGTTTAAAGTTAAACACTCAGGAGCACAACGATTAAAACGAGCAAAACAGTATATTTTATGTTTTGAATTCGTGCTGTTTTGGTTTCATTTTTCTTCGGATAATATTGGACAAAGGCAGCAAGTTACAAGTTGGTCATCACATGAAGACACTAGCGTTTCACAAGCTCCTCTCTCCTCAGACCATCCAGTGATTTGTTGCCGTCCTTTGTCCATTTTTATTTTCTGAAAATAAAGACAAAACTGCATTGCTTAGAAATAAGGTTCTGTTTTAACCCGTTTTACGTAGTGTGATCCTCAGTGTCTGATTTTAAACATGTGAATAATCTTGCATCGTCTTCTGACCTAATGCATGTTAAAAGTAGTATATCTCTAGAGTTTAGAGCGCTCGACATGTATTCGGAGGACTGGCCCGGTTTAGCGTCTCAGCCAGATCATGATTTGGGGTTTGTTTAACATCTCTTGAATCTGGGCGCAGGGTAACCCGGTCTTCTGCACTGTGGTTGGCGCTACTGACCTGGCTGTCGACGCGCCATTAAGCCTCAATCCCCCCCCCCCTCTCCCCCGACGATCACAAATGAATTTAATTTCTTATAAAATAGCCTCTCTAGCCTTTGCACCCGACTGCTACGACGGGAGTTTGTTTATTTGTGTCATTAGTTGGTTGTATTTAACGAGTTGAAGTTTGTGCAAAAGTCCAGATGAAATGAAGAGAGACGCTTTAAGAAAAAAAAAAATATTTCACGTTTGTTCGCATAAATTCTGTATCCAGAATAATAATATTCTGTTGACCACTATACGTTTAACTGAAAACTGCGTTACAGAAGAGGCATACATATTTCCGACGTACGGAATTTGCCGTATTTAAAGCAACAATAGCGTTGCTGGAATGTTTCAGGAACTCGTGCGGTGAAGGAAGTTTGCGTGTGGCTACGCTGAACAGCAGTTACGGACACTGGTATTAGAACGGTCCAATAATTTTTTTTTTAATCTGCGTACCAGTAGGTGTTCGTGTTGATGGTAAATGCGCGTTCAGCACAGCCAAATAAAATATAAACTCTAAAAGTAAAATCGTTGCAAAAAATGCGAATGAGGCACGAGTGTTGTCTGTCATTGCGCATGTAAAATCATTGCAGCAATAAATTGTATATCGCTTCGTCATTAGTGCTCCACTTAAATAGCTACTTAAAGTCGTGCAATGCAATCCCGTTACTGAACACTTACCGAAAGTGTTACATCGGAATCTTGCCGAAGGTAGTCTATCACTGTACCCAGTATATTATTCTACAGGGACTGTGCTAAATACTGCTTAAGTTTTGACTTCTATGATTCTCAACCGATACACGGCCAAATCCCCCCTCCCCCCCCCCCCCCTTTTTGTGTGTGTGCGTGGGGGGGGGGACAGTGTGGCTGCATGGTTCAAGTCTTGCCTCACCGCCACACCCTTGTTATTTGGGAAGAGGAGCCCGGAATAAGATCGTGCTCGTGTCGGTTGTGGCTTGTAAAAGATTTCAGCATTTTCTAACGAAATTGTTCCTTTACTTCCTGCGATAACCTCAGCAATTGAAAAGAACGTTATTTCCAGTTTTCTATACTGACACATTACTGATAAGTGATAACCACAGTTATTTTTATTACGTTGTTATTAGCAGGCCTACTTTTTTTTGTTTTACTTTTCAATACGCTCACGATTTGTTTTATTTTTTATTTAAATTTAGTAAAAGGTTACAGACACCCCGAGTATGCGTCGAGTCCTCAGACCATGGTACTCGAGTCTGCGGACACTCTTATTTATAGTGGGACATTTGGGCTACTTGCTCATAATTTTTCCATTCTCCCGTGCCGCCATCAATAATTGACCACACATAATTATGAATATTACAGTAAGCAAAGTTTATGTCTAGAAATGTTTTTAAAATAAAGACCGTGTGCCCTGCAGATTTCATAAACTAGCTGAGAGAAAACATGGTGGTTGGTCCTCGGGCACCATGGAGCCAGCTAAAAATGTTAATGACGGCAGAGATGGCGCCACGGTAGATTTGAAAGATTTTTTTCTTCGTTGGTGGACACCCGCTTTTAAGAAGCACTTTTCAGTTGTAGGCCTATTCTAAAATAAAGGTTCACTCTTAATCCTGCGAAAGCACCTGTTTGGAATGTACTGACGGAAGACATTGTCTCGGCACGCTCGGTACAGACTTTCAAGCGTACATTTAATGATTTTAATCTGCAACCCTTTTTATTCCGTCCAGTTTAATCGTTTTGGTACATTTTCATCTGCCTTATGATGTTGTTGCGTCTTTTAATGTGTCAATTATCAGTTGTTCCACAACTTTATGTAAAATGTGGTTGGGTATCAGTGGCACTGGATGTTGCCCTTCCCATCCACCCTGGTTTCTAGAGATGAACAGGAAACTATTATTATTATTAAATGGAAAGTGGCGGTAAAATGCACCTGTTACCGTAACGGTAACTGGTTGTTTTAACCTCGTCGATGTAACTTTAACAGAGCATTTTTTAACAAATTTTCGGTGTTTATTTCGTCACTGCTTTCTCACTGCAAGCTTTGTTTGTCTTGTACTTGTGCCAGAGGATTAGGTGGAAATGCTTTCAGGTGGTCTTACTTGTATGTTTTCTTATACCACGCGCCATGGCTGTTTGTCGTGACGCGCCTATCACGTGACTGGGCTAGTCCAATCAGACGGCCAAAGATCGCTATTCTCGTTCGTCAGTGGCTGAATCATGATGACATCACGGCAATCAGCCGTGACTCGGCGTGTAGGCAAAAATAGCTTAGTGAATGTATCGTTTAGACAGGCGTTAGTTCTTTTCCCTCATCCTAAAAACATAACTTTATAGACAAAAAAAAAACACATTAAGACGGGAGATGTAATTCAGTTTTTTAAAATTTTCAAACTCTTTGTAGAATTATAATTTTTTATGTAGGGTTTGACATTTTTAATTTTTTTCTCTTTTGTTTTCTGTCAATAATTGGTGAATTGATGAAATTTTTAGTTCTTAGAATTTGGTAACATTCTTGGGTTTAAGTGAAAAGTGCTAATTTTTATATTGGTTACCCCTAAATTCTTGTTTAGGCCTAAATGCTGAATATGTAGTAGTGACATTCCAAGGTTTAGGTCGTAAATTTTTTTTTAAATGATGAATTGATATGAATTCTACTTCTTAGATTTGCTGGCATTCCAGAGTTTAGGTCATGAATAGTTATTCTCATGTTACTTACCGTAAACTGTTTTCTTCTATTTCGTTTTTTTGGCATTCCGAGGACTTTAAGTCAAACCTGATAATTTTCATTTTAGTTAACTCCCAAAATGTTGTTTGGGCCTAACTGATAGGATTTCTACTTCATATGTTTGTTGACATATCATGCTTTAGGTCAAAAGTGATGGTAGTTATTTTAGTTAACACCCCTTTCCCCTAAAGCTTTTTAATGCCATGGCTAATGTAAATATTAAATTTAGAAAAGGAAATATAATTATGCAGGGTGACCTCACCCTGCGACGTCGAGCTAGTATAATTTTTGACATTGTAAAAATGGAAAAGTGGATTTCGTACAAATTAGTATGTAATGTTAAGGTTGATCTTGTAACCGATCAGGCAAGGTCATGGACATGCTCTTTATTCCATGTAAGGCGGCTGTATTCGTACAGAAACCTAAAATGTACATTTATATTTGTGATATTTGTTGTACGTCAAGCCTTTTTGTTGTGCTTTGTTGTTTGTTGTGTGTAAATGTGATAAATCTGTGATATGAATGTTGGCTTTCTGTCTTTGTGTAGGTAAGTCCCAATTTGGATTGGTTATGAATGAAAGTCATGTAGAGCTGAGTCGGAGCCTCACGACCAAGTGGATGGCCGCCAACGCCAGGATGGAAGACGTCAATCACACGAAAAGTACAGACATTTTTTTTATTTTATTTTTTTTTTTACAAAATAATACTACATGTTGAAGGAATGATTTTGTTTTTTGCTGCACTTATAGAAACCGAATTGGCTAATGTTTGATATATAATTTGTTGTTTATGTACTATTTGGCCCTGAAGATGCTGAGCGCTCAGTGCACCTCCATACGAGTTGTACACTAGGGTACTTAATCTGACACTGCATTCGATATTTTTGTGTACGCTTAAGCAGCTCCCCAAAACGTAATTTGCACACAGTTTCCAATAAACAAGTAAACAAATTTGTGTGGGGTGTGAGCAGGTACACACTGTCAGACTGTCTACTCTTAGTGCACTGTGTCTCTGTGTCTCTGTGTTTCTTTAAGTGAAACTGTTAAAGAATTAATACTTGAAGTATCTAGTTCGGAAGACGATCAGTCTTCGTAATATTCTTAGTCCCCGCATCATTGAAAGCACACAGGCCCATCGAGAGTGGGGGACAAGACAGGCACTTTGTCCATGACCCCCGGTACTTCTGGGGTCCCTGTTCCATCCGTGGTCCCCAACCATACAAATGCGAGATCAGAAAATTGCGCATGCAACGCAAAAAAAAAAAAAACGTTCTGGTGTCTGTTGACCAGGACCTATACTTAATGGTTGGGAGAAATCGCGAAAAAAAGAGGTTGGAGGGGGGCCGTTATAGCCGTGCACCGCCGTTTTTCTCTACGGCCCTGAAAGCATTGGTAGACTACTGCTATGCTGTAATTCTGGCCTAGTGCTCGATTGGTGGAAAAGGGATTTTTGTTTTGACCCTTGTGTTAGATCTGAACTATATGGTCAAATTAGTCTTCATTGAGATCTCTTAATAATTTGAAAAATATTTATGATAATTATTGGATTCACGAGATGAATAAATTTTGCTGTTATTAATTGGCCCTCTCTCCTTCTGGCGCCGTGGCTACGGCTGGGAGTGCGTCAAAAGCTGGAGGTATTAATAGTGTCATGTTGAGTTGCTGAATGTACTATTTGTTAGTTTATTACTTTATTAATCTGATCATTAACCAGATTCGGTTTCTAAAAGTGATGTAACGTACTAGGAACTGAGTGAATGATGACGTACAAAATTGTGTGTTGTGTTCGTAAATTCATGTTGTGAAGCTTGCAAAATTTGTTAAATAGCTAGAAAGGAAACATGCAAATGAGAATCATGTTAAAGAATAAGGCGATTTTCGCTAGAGGTGAAATTCTTGGACCGTCGCAAGACGAACTACTGCGAAAGCATTTGCCAAGAATGTTTTCATTAATCAAGAACGAAAGTTAGAGGTTCGAAGGCGATCAGATACCGCCCTAGTTCTACGCCTTTTTAAGTATGTCTAGGCCTATACACAATTAAAAATAATTGAAATCCATTGCGTACAATTTTATACAATATTATGAAACAATTCTATATTAAAAACTATTGTTGGTGCCTTTTCTTGCTGTTGTCAGTAAAGAAAAACCAATTGATAATTTTGATAATTGTATATGGTCGACAATTTGGTAATGATAGTTTTATTCTTAAAAAAAAAATGTTTTTCGTGTAGGTTAATAAGTTGGTGAATCATACTTTGAACTAGACATTTTCACGAAAATATGACTGACAAAAATCGTCAAGAAGTAAGAACTTGTCACTGGTTTTGGTAACTTGACTAATATTTAACTGCAGATTATTAGTCAACTTAATTATAAAGCAGAATTAAGTGTGTTTTCCTTTAAAGAAAACTCCACCTTCTTAATATTAAGCACCATCATAATGATGAAAATAGCGTTTATACTTAACAATTTAACGAAACAATTTAACTATTTAGCGAAACAACGTGCTACGTATGGAAGAATAGCAGTAAAACGTACCGTACTACGATGTAAATGGGGTACTTCCGGTTTCGATACCCGAAACCATCTGTCTTCAGTCCCAGGTCTGTTTCGGTTTCGTATTCGGTTTTATAAGAAGTAAAAGTTCAGTTTCGATAAGTCCTTAGTACGAATCATGATTCTACTCTATTTCAATGACCACATGATTGTGTCTGTATAGCCTATGTTTAAAATTAAACATTCAATGGCCTTACCGACTTACCTATTTGTTTTTCGGAAACCAAATACGAAACTGAAACTGGCCTAGGACTGATGACAGATTGTTTCGGGTCTCCAAACTAGAAGTGCCACCTCTTACATCGTGGTATACGGTACACTTTCTTGTTTCATTAAATCGTTGTACGGTGCGTACGTTTTACTACTTACCACTTGGAAGCTAAAAAACTGTGAACGACTTTTCCTATTTTTGACGACCCCATTCATGCTGGAAACAATCTGCGAAACTCAAATAAGGTTTTGTTATATGGTGGTGGCTAAACGCAGCGCACCCTCATTTTATCTGCCTAATTTGCAATCTGGCTGATGCTAACCTGAAACCTCATGCCGCCATTAATAAAATCATTCCTATTGCTGATTCCAGAATAGGATTTCAGTCTAGATTTTGCCAGCTACCAACTTAAAGGCGCCTGCTCACCATTTCGATAGCATTGCCCGTATTCTAAACACAGCCATCCACGTTCCAGATTCTCCGTCATTCAATAGGTTGATGTGGGTCACGTGATGTCGTTTTAGTTATGGTAATAGCGGCGCTGCTGCGAATAGGGTTGTTCCATTTTTTTATTGACCGCTATTTTCTTTATATTGCTCGAAGATTCTACGGTGCTGCACCTAGGAGTTGGAAAGGTGAAAAGGCGCCTTTAAACGTAAAGTAAATAATTTGACAGTAATTTTTTACTCAACATTGTGAATTTGTAACGTTAAATGAGCAACGGTCTGAGTGGCGAGTTGGAAGGGAAATTTTTCTTTTTAATTGCTGCTCACTTGTCCTCCTTCGTTTCTGATTAAATATGACAAGAAAAAACAAAACCGTTGAACTTACAAATTTTTTGCAGGCTTAAACGTTGAAACGTATAACAAAAAAAAAAGGTTGGTCATCATTGTGACGTCATTCACGGGCAGCCTTCAGTCTTTCTTTCTGGCGTTATTGCGTGGGAGGACGCCAGCCCTTTTGTCTCCATAACAAAAACCCTTTCCCTACGGGATGACGATGGCCTGGGGGTGAGTGGGTGTATGGTCAGAAAGGGTGACCAGGACCTGGGGTACGCCATCAGTGTTAGGCGGCACCTGTGAGCACGAGCGGCAGGCAGTCACGTCCACCCCTTTGTGTCCCCTCGGACGAGGACCATCGTCCGCCCTTATTTCCCCCCCCCCCCCCCCCACTTCCCCCCACCTCAACTCTTTTGTCAGTAAGAGGGATGAGGTCATCGACGATGGAAAGTGGGCTTCATTGAACTTTTATCCAATTTAGCAGTGGACCTGCACTGCCCATCGTGATTGATTTGCCATAAGGGGTTGTCTTGTAATTTCCGAGTGAACATTTGGGTCGTTAGGCTTATGACTGTGATTGATGTGAACAATCGCAGTTTGGTTGCAGATTGGCGCAAGGTGGTCGCTAAAAAAGCTACGTTCGATGGATTTTAAAGCCGTAGTTTTGGAAATATTAATAAGTATTTTAGGTAAAAAGCTGTAAAAATGTATGCGGACGACTCTGTAACTTAGTTTGGGGAATCTAAAGAAAAATTGAGATTGTTTGATTGATGCAACGGGGCCCGGGGGTGTGGATGGAGGGGGAGGGTGATGGTTGCAACCATTTTATCTTGCCTTAGAATCTGGCTTCAAAAATGTGTTTTCTAACGATGGATGATTATTTACAGTAAGATTTTCCTGGAAGTCACCTAAACATTAAAAAATCGTATAAACTTTCACATCTTCCTAAAGTAATTCTATAAGTGTAGGGGAATATGACTTGAAAAAAGTTGCGTGTGATTGCTAAGGAACTCGCTTGTCATGCTCCACCCCCCCCCCCTCTTTTTTTTTCATACTCTTAAACATAAAGAATATATTTGGAAGCTGTAAAAGTATGCACGACTTTTAAAAGTATTTTGGTGAATTAAAAAAAATCGTACGGCAAATAGTTACCCAATAAGGAAACGTTTGAAAAACTTTACTAAAAAAGCTTTACTAATGAAGAAATGGTTACTGACTATAACTAAAGGAATTACCATAAATCGCCGATTTAACGCCCATGGGTTATTAAAATGAATTCGCTAAAACAAGAAGGTGGGCCGTAACAAATTTATAATTCGTTTTTAGAATCTTTCTTCTGTCCAGGGAGGGTGTTCAAGCCTAACTCCATCGCGAAAAAATTTGGCGTTTATGCGATCATTCATGCAGCCGACGTGATCTGGGTTCGGTCTAGGATTAATACAACGCCTTTGTTCTCATTTGTTCAGGAATTTAAGTTTATTAGTTTACTAGTTTATTTAGGTTATTAAGTTTGCTTTATGTTTGAAGCTGTTAGTAAATTTTTGTGCAGAAAAACCACGATGTAAATGGTAAAACATTGATTTGCTTGAAGCTTTTAGCCATTTTCAAGCAGAACAATTACGATATAAGATGCTTTAAGGTCAGAAATCGTGAAATAAGGTATAGGCCTAGTTACACTTGGTAATTTCACAATTTCTGACCTTAAATTATTTTAGGGGGGTTGGCCATAGCTTTGCCTGTGGGCTGTTAATAGGCGATTTACGGTATACGTGCTCTGTAATGGTAAATGGGTGCACGGGTCGTTCTGCGAGCACTGAAGCGTCAGATTCCTGGTCCCAGCTGTAGATGTCTGGCTTCGTTCAGACCCGCGTTCGATCCTGGTGATGGGAAGTGTATATGTACGGGTTTTTCTCCCGTTGTTTCCTGCCCGTTGCACGAGGGTTTACTCCGGGTACTCCGGTTTCCTCCCTCATGCGGCAGAAAACAACTGTCGTAATGGTGGTACCTCTTCCGCTTAACATCTGCTGATTGGGAATTTGGGTGGGTGGATGCCTCGTGCACTATTTCTAATCAGACCATCCTTCACTCATCATCAGTCGCTTGTGGGCTATAGTTTGTTCCACATTATGTTTTCAGAAAACTGACCGGATGACGACTCGTTTCCTTGCACTAAAGAGTGCAAAAACATGTGGATATCACACTTGTAGACACAACAAAGTTACTGTTACGAGTTTACGAATGGGATATTTACGGATTTTTTTGCACTCGTAGTGGAAGAAAACGTGGCGTCATACAGTCAGTTTTCTGAAAACATAATGTGGAACAAAGTATAGTTAGGGAAGTTACACGTTTTAATGAAAGTGATATTCACCATAATCTAGCCTATTCCGGCATGTACAAACGTTCAAAACATTTAAACATTGATTTCGCGATATTTAAATATCTAAATATTTAATGGCAGGTTGTCAATGAACGAAAGTCTTCAGAATCTAGGACCACACAGCGCTAATTGCATTAAGCGAAGGAATGCACATAGCCGCTTCTTTTAAAGCTACAAACAGGTCACACGCCTCCATCTTAATTGAGGAAAAATTGCGACGTCCTCGTGCACCTGGGAGCAAGCCATCAAAGTTAACAATATCACTGCCGCTAGAGCACGCCACCGGTAGATGCTTACGATTTTTTGTTGTTGGTGACAGTGTGTCTTTAATATTAAGAAAATTTGAAAATTAGCCATAGCGAAAATCATACACTAGACATAACGTAGTTCAGTAAGCCACCTTTATGCACTTAAGTTTCATCGGAGTGGCATGACCCGGATTCGAACTGGCTTCCCAGTTCGCCCCCAGATCACTTGCATAGCGCCTTAATCGCTATGGCCATATCCTCCACTGGCGTAAAGATAACTCATTGAACCTGTTATTAAGGTCACAACCGTGACCAGGGCTCCATTCGACCGAAATTCATTCGCCCATAGACAATGGAGAGGGAGACAAATCATACACTCACAAGGCTCAATAAAGGAGAAATTTAAATGTGTCTTTAAAGCAGAAGCGAATGATAGAAAATTACAGGAGCTTGTCTTTACAAGAAGACAGTTCGCCAAATTGTGTCATCATCCACTTAAAAAGGGGGCATCGTTGATAAATAGGTGGACAGACTGACCATGGTGCTGAAGATATTCAACTTACTAGGGGATGTTTTCGTGAGGCTGCTGTGACTGGTTTTAAAAGAATGTCCCCAAATTGGCCGCTGCTAAACGGAAACGTGCTTCAGGAAATAAATGTTCCGATCAAACCATTCCAATCTGAGTGGTTGCCAAGGTTTATTAGTTATTCGCTAGAATTCTCACCTGATGTTGTTCCGCATATTTTCGTATCACCAGGAAACTGCTGTTATCATGGTCATGTTGAAATTGGCCGACAGATGGCAGCATGTTCCAACATCGTACTGTAACATCAGTGACATCACCATCGCACGACGAATATCGAAGTAAATTGGTCCTATACTTGCCAACAGGGGGATGCCTCCAAAAAAAGAAACGTTGGAAAGTTTCTGTCCATTTAAGGGCAAAATAATAAACATAATTCGTATTTGCATTACAATTAAAGGTTTATTTTTTCCAAAGGGTCGTGGTGAGTTTATGGAAAAAAAGTAGGCTTAAAGACATTTATAACTCCAAAAATAAGGAAAAGGAATGAATCTTTTTGTTATAAATTAGCTAAAAGTAAGGAATTTTAAACTAAATTCTTAATTTTTTTGCAATAAAGACGGAAGTAGGCTTATAGGCTAAACAATCCAAAAGTTTTTTTTCTGCCAGTTTGGGTGACGAACTAAATTTTCACCAAAATTTGCGTGGTGGAAAGGTTTCCCCGATTATGATTCTTAAATGATAAAAAAAAAATTAACAAACTTCAAGTCCTAATTTCCGAAAGAAAAAAAAACGGTATTGTAACAAACGGGAGTAACAGCCGAACTGGCCTTTGCGTTCCGACGTAACCTTTAGTTTTCAATCCTCCACATGCGCTGTTCTTATTTTAGAATACAATTTTGTTCTTGTTGCTGTTTGTCTTTGTCCTTGAGCTAAATTATTGTTGAGTTCTTTAAAATTATTAACATTCGAGTGTCCGTCAGAATTTAAGCTATTGTTTCATTGAATAAGCTCTGATCAGATTGCCCCAATCCTCTTGTCTCGTATCTGTTTGTTAACCTATTTTTCTTTAACGCTCATAAGTGTTTCTAGAAGTTAATCTTATCGCATGTTTCACGGCTGATCAATTACGCTTGGCGACAGAGAAACAAGCTGAATCCGACTATAGGTTTAAGCAAAATGCCAATCGGTTATCATGTTTTTGATGTAGCACGCATTTTTTTGGTTGGTACCCAATATGAGTAGAGGCCTAACGTTTTAAAATCGAACTTCTGTGCAAAAGTAAAGCAGGCCCTACAGTTTCCGATCAAAAAAATCAGGCTTCACTGCGTAGAACGTCAACCTGACAGAACACTTAATGAAGAATCGAACAGAATATAGAACGTGTCGGCCAATAAGCGTAGCGCTTTTTAAAAGCCCAAGCGGCTGCTGTTAAGGGGTAGGTATCACCATCACGACAGTTGTTTTTTTTACCGCATGAGGAAGGAAACCGGAGTACCCGGGGAAAACTCGTGGAACGGGCAGGAAACAACCGGACCCGTACATATACACTTTCCTTCACCAGGATCGAACCCAGGTCTGTAAGAAGACAGAGGTGGACAGATGGGACGAGACGCTTATCGAAGGCAATACGCGTTAGGAGGCACAGAGACGCCAGGATGGAGAAAACTGGAGGGGTGTAAACCAGAAATTTAACGACATAATTTTTCATCCAGCCAAAGAATTATGTAATTTTTACGACTGATTTGCCGACTGACCAAAAATTACGTAATTGTGCCGACTAATTTGCCATCTGCCCAAACATTGGAGGGGTGTGACACCCCTCCCCCCCACACCCCCCTGTAAAAACGTCCCTGGTTGTGTGGGAGGTAGGGCGGGGAGGGGGGGGGGCGTGTATTTACCCCGATATGGTAGTTTTGAAAAGGTGAAAATAACATAGCATTAAAGTAAAATAAGATAAATTATTTGTGTAGTAGGTCAATAAATAAATACAGATGCAAACTTATTTCCGTTGCCTTTTGGACTTAAATGTCAGACTGCCTGAGCGGGGAATCGAACCCACGACCTTTGAACCCAAAGGCCGAGGTCCTACCGCTGAGTCATGCTGACACGGCCTTTTCTGATATAGTTTCAAATATCGTGGGTTCGATTCTCCTCTCAGGCAGACTGACATGTAAGTCCAAAAGGCAACGTAAATGTTTGCATCTGTATTTCTTTAACTCTTATTATTCCTTTGGCTTTCCGCCTTTAGGTCAATAAAGATGTAAAGTTTGGGCTTAAATGTCAGACTGTCTGATACGTGGTGGGAGGGGGTTAGGCTAGGAGCGGCATGAATGAGTGTCCGACCCAATTTTTGCTCATGATGTTCCGTTCGTACTGAGGCCTGACTATACTAGGGCAGTTGTCGGACTAGTGGCTGTTTTTACTTTTGCGGAAAGCGTACGTCATGAATTACACTGTGTAGCTTTTTATCTAATATCCATTGTGCTATACGTACAGGCCGAACACGACTGTTTTCAGTTAGGAAGAAAAAGCGCTCAAACGAACGTAATACGAGGAAGGCATTTTGTTTCCCGAGCCAAGGGCAACTGTGGTTGAAATTGCGCGTCTTGCCTCCCAACTTTATGCCTGTTCTCGCACGTGCCAGGAAGTTAAAGCCTCTTAAAACTCGCTGCTTTGGTGCAATAAGATTTTGGTGATGTTAAATTAGCTGGCCTGTGGCTAGGCTAAAAAAAATCCTGCTACTTCACTCCCAGAAGGCCTTGTTCAAACGGTGGGGAAAAAAGCGAGAGTTACAATGTGGATGGCATTTATTCAGTCCTGGTTAAACCCATGAGTGGTGGAGCTCTGGACTTTGATTTCGAAGGTTGTGGGTTGGCTCATTCTGAAATTTAAGTCCAAATGACAACGGGAATAGATTTGCATCTGTATTAAATTAATATTCTGCCTCATTCTATTCATTTTGCATTCTTCTTTTCTTTCGACAAAGTATTGCGCTGTTGTTTTCTTTCGATTACTTTCGTTCTTTTTTTTATTTTGTTTTGGTCTTATTTGAAATTTTTTTTTACCTAAATTGTTTTTCTTCTTGTTTTGTTTTTATTTTATTGTTATAATTATACATTTTTGTGAAATAATTTCTCGCATGTAAACCTCATTTCTCGCATGTAAACCTCATCAGTGTTTGTTTGATTTGCATTTTTGTGCGGGCCCCAATCCACACACGGACATTTGCCCTTGTAGTGTCACGTGTGGGTCTGTCACTTTTATGACCGTCCTTGCATTTCCTTTTAAATAATAATAATAGTAAATTCAACTCATGCCACCGTTCTTACTGCGTCCTGACCCCACTGAGGCCAGTTGTCGGACTCAACTGTCCGTTTGACTCCCGTTCGACTTTCCGTGGTGTAGCCTACAGTCTGAGGATGCTGTGCACTGGCAGTAGGCTGCGCATCACTGTATTCTACCAACTCATCCTCCACACGAATTTTGTATTATTGCTCCCCATTTTGTGTAGCCTATACTATGTGAGTCAAGAAATAGGCTACATGAAATGTTCGTCCACACAAGTCTTCGGGAGGCTGGAGATTTGAACTTCTCCCTCCCGTCGCCATACTACCAGAAGGTGAGAGGGGCAATCTTTCTAGGTAATTCCTAAGAAATTTCTAGGATCTTTTACATGCTGCGATCGAAATGAGCACGTAGTGTCACAAGGTCCTTCTCTTCCCAAAAATCTCTTCCCAAAAATGTCGGGGATTGCTGAGGTTATGCTTGAACGTGGGACCTCTGACACATGCTAACCATGCTTACCACGCTAACCAGTCGTGCTAACCATCAGGCTCGACATGCGTGCGCAGCGTATCTTGAGTCCTGTAGGTATTTTATGAGCGGCTACATCTTCCTGGAGGGATCGGCTTTAATCGACGGCCGCCATTGTTTTTGTAACCATCTTGGATATCAACAAGGCACTCTGCTACCAAAAATATACAATCGATTATCTGTGTTCGTTTTGGGGCGAACTCAAGATAGGCCGCGGACACTACAGTCTTGAAGCTGAGCTGGTACAGAGTGCTGGATATTATCAGTGCACAGTGTCTTAAGTGTAATTAATTACGAGTATTTCCCTTAATCCCCACCTTCATTTAACCTCTTACAAATCTTGTGCGAAACTGCTCAGGTACAACGAAAAACAATACTTATAACTTTAATTTCGCTTTAGTTACACGACAACAAAAAAGTTGATATGTAGTGTACCTTGTACACAGATAACGAGAGGGAAAAAATGTAATGAACTGGTGTCGTAGTACCTTGGGTGTAGAAAGTAATAACAACTTAAGACAGAGTAAAATAATGTTGCGTTAAGTAGTGTGGTTGATAACAATAATGGGTAATAGAAAGAAAAAAAGGTATCGACCAGTCTTGTGTTTTCACAGCTGCACCCGTCCTTTTGTGTCTCCCTCCCTTGTTCTTGCTTGGACGACGTGTCCCTAAATTTATCGAAAGCCCCTGCAAAAGGTTAATTAACTGGAGTGGCCATTTTTCTCATTAAGGACCCAGAGAGTCAGGGGTGCAAAAAGACTCAAAAACAAAGGTTGTTATTATTAACCCTAGGACCTTTCGATCGGGCAGGTTATTAACGGAATTAAGCCTTCAGGAAATGTTGCCTAAGCCCCGGAAAGGTTTTCTCGGTCTTAGTCTAGTCAGGTATAAGGTGGAGGGTTACTGTGGGTAGGGGGAAGGGGGGATGGGGGATTTAGGCGTATCGATTAATTTGTCTGGGTTTTCTGATAGGTTAACAGTAAGACGATGATAATTGATGGGAAAAAAAAAGAGTATAATGTGATGCTAAGGGGGAAGGTTGGGTAATGCGATGTAAGCATGTTCGCAGAAATTTAAAAATGTGGCAATAGACATAACTTGACAGTGTACGTGCATTCTAAACGCTCAAATTCAGTTGTGAAACCAGACCAACCATCTGTTTACTTAAAGCTAATTAAAACCGAACAGTTACGCAGCCTTTCGCTTTTTTGATGATCTCGGTTTTCATCTTACAGCTGATCTTAAATCGCCCACGCACTGCTGCTTAATTGTTGCAAAAGCGTCCACGCACTGCTGCTTAATTGTTGCAAAAGCGTAGGCCTATAAGCGTTTGGCAATTGTTGAACGCTGCTTCAGGCCAGGAAGCCCACTGGTTAAGACTTGGGCTTTTAAGGTCTTTGGTAGACCTCATCTTGAGTTTGTGAGCCAGGTCTGGTCACCTTATCTGTTGAAGGACATAAACCTAACTTATCTTTTAGCTCATCATCAGTTGAATCGGTGCAGCGTCGCTTCACAAATTGACTCCCTGGCCTAAAAGACTTCCCTTACGGCGTACGTCTGCACAGTGTGGGACTAGAGTCACTCGACCTACGTAGACTGTACGCGGACTTAGGTTTGACTTAATATCGTTAGAGGCTTCATGGCGGTTGATATGCCTTTCTTTGACCTTTGCCCTACCAAAATCACTTGGGGTCACTCGTTTAAGTTGGAGGTGGCATCGGCACACTTTGATTCTAGGAGGAATTTCTTTGCTGTGAGGGTGGTTCACTCTTGGATTTCCTTACTGGAGAAGACTGTGAGTGTGCAACGGTGGAACGCTTCACCAATCTGTTGGAATAATCATACCTCAGACGGTTTTTTTTTGAAAGTGCTAGATTTTCCGGTAGCTACTCCCCGATGACTTTTAAATACCCATTTAGTATTTTACTCGAGTAAGTGGCTTTGCCCTTCATGCTCGTCACCATTATTTTTATACATGGTTATTATTTTGGGTTGGCGTCATCCCACCTTTTGTTTTGTAGATGTTCTGCTATTCCTGCCTTTCATTTCAGTGTTGTCGTCTTACCTTTCCTACGCCTTTTACCATTTGTTTGTCTTTTTTTTTAAATGTTTCTGTAACCTTAAAATCTTTAAGTAGTTGTTTAGTATTTGGCGATTAACTATTATCCTTGTTCTTGTCTGTCTTTCTTTGAATTTTAAAATGTTTTTGTAAACTTAAAATCTTTTTAGTTCAAGTGTTAGTGGATGATAACCATTCCTTCCTGATTCCTGTTAGCAATTTGTATGGTAATAAATTATATCTTATCTTTTAGCTCATCAGCTGTTTGTTTGCCTAAATTTGGGCAGGATTTCTTTTAGTGGTGCAAATGACCCATGCTTCCGTTCTCCCCTATTCTGAATATTGGACGCCAAACGAAATTTTGTTAAGTATTGTCACTACAAATAAGCTGAATTTGAATTATTTTCAGGTCAAGTTCGCCATTTTTGTTCTATTTTTGTGCACGAGTACATACATTGCTGTGAACAATATTAAACTAATTAAAAAATCAGCCATCACCGAAAATCGTACACTAAAAATATCGTCTCATGCTGATGCTGTTACTCTTCCTATTTTTAATAGTAGGCCTATCGCATAGGATATGCACGGTTACTGGAGTACTTGAACAAGGATTGAATAATTAAGCTTCAAAATACTCTAGCGTGTTCTGTATCACGTGATTGTCATCATCTTTTAAAACAGTCGGTAGTAGGCTTAAGTAAAAGTACCACCTATAATCAAACCACCATCTACATTATTAACATCGTAAGCGTTCGAGGTGTTATCGTCTACGGACACAATGCCAACTGAGAAATAGCTTGCGAGTGCGGACTTCTGCAATCCGGATGAAGGAAGCCACCGACGGGTGCATGCCGACCGACTTCCCAGACGGATTACCAGCTAGTCATAAATCTATTTCTTAGATCTATTCGATTTGCTGACTGAGCTATGCCCGCATAAAAATCTGGGATTTTAAAATACCTCGTAAATTGGATACGTTTATGTAGTACGTACGTTGAAAAAGAAAATCCAAAAGTGCACAATTTCAAATACAAACCCGACGTTTCGAACTGACTCCAGCTTATAATCAAGGGCATGAAAAACCCAATACACTTAAAATTGCATAAAGGTACAGACAGATAGCCGAATGCTGGCAAAACTGCTTAAGTCAAAATAGTAATTCGAACATTTAAAAAAAAGCGAATTAAAAAAAAATTACAAGCAAGAAGAGGAGAGTGACCTCTTTCTGCTGAAAGCCACTTGTGCTTGACCACTTCTTCATGTGCTTTAGCATTAAAAGGTCACTCTCATCTACTCTTCCTGCTTGTAGTTTTTTTTTAATAATCCATTTTTAAAATTGTTCAAATTGTTGTTTTGATATAGGCTGTTTTGCCAGCATTCTGCTGTTTTGCCAGCATTATGCTATCTGTCTGTACCTTTATGATGCAATTTTAAGTGTATTGTGTTTTTATTGCCTTGATAACGAGCTGAAGTCAGCTCGAAACGTCGGGTTGTGTTGCTTTTGTGTACTTTTGGCTTCTCTTTTTAAACAAACTTCGTTCCAGTGCTTACATTTCCCCAATTTATGTAGTACGAACATTCGCCACGTTGGGCGCATGAATGCTGTCCAGTACTCCAGGTTCCTCACGCCTTATAAACTCCTGGCCGTTGTGTGTATTCATCATGACCACAAACTTGATGTTTTTGGCAACATTTTGCAACAACCGATAACAGAAGTTTTTTCTTTGAGTTCGCAATCGATCTTACGTGTGCACCTTGTACGTAGCCTATATTCGAAAAGAATCCACTAGCCAGCGTCAGCTTTTGCTCTGTCCCCCACCCTCCCCCCCGCACACACACAAGACGCACACACACACACACCCGTAACCCGCTGCTCTTTTTCTTAACCCCAGTTTTATGCAAGCCCCCTTTGTTTTATCCGAATCCAGGAAGTAAGAGCCTCGTCAGCGAAATACCCATACACCGAAGAAAGCTGGGCAAGGGAGAGAGAGAGAGACCCAGACTGTGGCTTAATTTATAGCGTCTGGAGAGTCTTCTGCTTTGGCCCAAGTCTAAGATAAATGGGAGTCGTATGCTAAATGTGACCCTCGTCTTTTGGCCACACCAGCCGGGGGCCAGATGTTGGGGGTCCTCGTACTTTCTTTCTATCCAGACGGCCTGGTAGGGGTAAATAGAGTTTTGCTGCTCCCTTTTCACTCTTCTTCTACGGTGTCAGCCATACGTCTTTCTGTTTTAGGTTCCCGTCCTTTGCAAGACCATCAGAGATAAGGTTTACTTGGAACTTTCTCCATGCGCACTAGTTACACAAATCCCATTGGTATACAGCTGAATGGGTTTTGAGCTGAAAGGAATATTGTAGTGGGTTTGAAGGGTGCTAAATTGTTGTTAGTGTTTTTTGAAGTTCTTGAAGGATTGTTTTGGTTTTCGAATTTATGGTAGTTGGGTTTCTTTCTTTTTCATGTTGGTAATGGTAAGTCAAGCGGAAAGACTCGAACCGTGCGATTGTGGGGCAACGAACGAAATCGTGGCGTGAGAGTTGGTTACGTATCTTCTTTAATTCTAATTCGAAGGCAAAATAAACCCATTCCGTAGAATGGATAAACTGAATGGATAAACCAACTTATAGGGAATGTAAAAATTATTATACTTCTGGCACTGTATCTCGGACTAAACTACGCTTTCAGTTTTTCACGGGAAGGGTTGTTAAACCTTGGAACTCCCTTCCTCAATCTGTTGTTTGCGCTCCTTCACTCAACGCTTTCAAATCTCGCCATGACGCTCTAGTTGCTTAACTTCTTTGGGGTTTGGGGGGGGGGGGATGGGGTGCTTCGTGCACCATCAATCTCTATTTCCTTTTCTATTTCTACTAACGGTATGAATTCAAACGGTGAATTGTATTTTAACGAAAGGAAAATGGCAGGCTAGTAACATTCGGCATAAAATTTTAATGCGAGTCAAGAAACAATAGCTCAACAGAGAAATCATACATTAGATACTGTTAAGATCCTTAAACCATACACTAGAAATAACGTAGTACAGTAAGCTACCTTTATACACCTACGTGATGTAACCTGGATTCAAACCAGTGACATCGTCAGGTTTAACGCCTTTTACGATGTGACCACTTGTCCACATAAGTTTTTTTTTTCAAATTAAATTCTTTTTGAGCCGAAGTCGGCCGAAGCAATTTAATGCTCGTATAGCTGAACCAGCTCAATTTGGAACATTACCAGACTCTTTAGAGAAGAAGAAATATCTGGTAAAGGGAGGTGCCAACCCGGGGATTCGAACCGGGAAACATCCGATCTTCGTAGGGGCCGAAATATTGTCCAGAATTGGCCAGAATAGTTCCCATAGCCGCTGAAGGAGCATGGTGGCCTCTCATGCTACCATGGCCGGCAGTCCTGGTGGAGGCTTTGCCAAACCAACGTAGGCTCGTAGGCTCCCAGGGAACCCTCACAATGTTTGCGGTGTACGGCTGGGATTTAGTTCTTAAAAGCCGTCCGTTGTGACAAAAGGGTTAGGTCTTCATGATGTGACCTGAGTGGCATGAATAACTAATCAACTCTGACTGCCTTGCTGCCCCTGAAGAAAGGCCAGTTTCACTGGCGTACTTTACTGTTCACTCCATTGAAAACTACGCGAAAAGCAATCTTCTGCTGGATTACTGCCAACTTAAAATTATATTTTAAGAAATTCGGTTTGGCGTTCCACTACCGCAGAAGCTCCGAGCAAGATGGCCGGCCTATCTAGATTCCGGCGCGTGAAGTTTAGAAAGGTTTAAGATTTTGATTGCGGTTTCTGGTGTTATGTGGTTAGTTCAAGTTAGGTTAGGTTAGGTAAATTTGGAAAAAACTGACCTAATTTTCGAGAAACAGCGACCTTAATTTACCCTTTACACCAACGGAGATAGTACAACCAACGTATACAGATCGATGGTGGACGCACTTGGAGCCGCTGTGGAAGTGGTTCCCGGTTTGGTAACACAAAATCATTTTTGTAGACTAATAATACCAGACAAACACAAAGTAATTTTAACAGACAGAATTCTTACGAGTCCTTGAAAATCTGGAATTGTCCTGGAAAAGTCCTTGAAAAACTCGGTAAGTCCCTTAAGTCCCGGAATAGTCTTGGAAATTCCCATAACAGAAAATCCCGTTTCTGTTTTCCGTGTCAGACGTCGGTGCACAACGTAAACATGAAAAATGAAGCGTAGAACGTAGAAGCGCGGCTAACGCCAATGTTAATACGTTTCACCACCTTCGTGTAATGGAACAAAATCTTACCACAGTGTTGATAAGATTTCATGATATTTGACAAATTTATCTTTTGTCTCTTCTCATAATTACTAACTTCTGACCCTTCCAATTTCATTGACCGGCCCTTGAAAAATCCTTGAAAAATCCTGGAATTGTAAGGTTACAAACGGGTATGAACCCTGATGGCATACATAACCCACCTATTCAACAATTTCGTATTGCCCCCTTCTCGCCGACCTACTCGTTGTTGATGGATCGGCCATATTGGGACTTGATCATACTTCCTTTTCTGGATACCTATAAACTTGAATGACCAGGTAGGTCTACTTCAAGTTGCGACCGTTTGCAGCTAGGGGGCTGGAGTTACCGGCGTCCTTTGTTGGGTCCGCTTTCCTTGTGGCTGCTATGGTGAAACGTCAAATATCCGAAAGCGCCCCTACAGCGGCCGACGAGGGAAACTCACTCTATTTACGGTTTTGAGAGTAAAGCGCCTTTTAGTGGCATCTGATGGCGATCGCTGGAACTTTCGAGACCTGCTTGACTGCCTTAGTTGCTTCGTCGTCTGCACAAACGCTGGAAAACTGTCTGCATACTGGCAAATAGAGTGGAATAAGTTAACACAAAGTCTTAAGTTAAACTGTGAAACATTGTCTATAAACCTTGCTCCTTCAGCGGCTATGGGATGTTTTCTGGCTAATTTTGGACAATCTTTCAGCCACGACGATGATCGGAGGTTTCCCGGATCGAATCCCCCGGCTGGCACCTCCCCTTACCGGATTTCTTCTTCTCTAAAAAAATCTGGTAATGTTCAAAATTGAGCCGGTTCAGCCATACAAGCATTAATTGCTTCGGCTGAATTAAGGCTCGTCAAAATTTAAAAAAAAAAAAAAATTTTTTACGTCCGTAGGCTACAGCACATATTTGGAAGTAGGCCTAACCACTACAACGTCCATGGAAGAGATCAAGTTGAGTATTTTAGTCGGCAGTAAGTCCTGGGTTCGAGTCCCAGTCGGGGCAGTAGTCTTTTCTTTTTCTCAGATTAGCGTATTGTGTATCCTGACAAGGCCAGTCTTTAATGTAGACTGCTTGCTTCGACTATTTTAGCTTTACCTAAAACTAAAACGGTATAACTTGTATTTCAGAGAGAGTAATTATGCGTTATAATGCTTGATAATGTTTAGTTAATTTGTTTAAATTAATTTTTTTTTGCAGTATGACGTTTTTGTGGTTAGGTGTGTTACAGAAACCGTAGCGACAAAACAAAACGAAACGAGACTTCGCATGTCTCAACCTACTTTCAACCTATCTCGGTTTCGTTGTGTTGTCATGACCCCGTTGTTATCTCGTCCCATCTCGATAAGTGTCGTGTCGTTTGGTATATTGCTAAAATTCTAGCAATTTCTTTCGACAAAAGGACGATTATAATTAACTTCTCAGTAAAAGAAAAATATTGGAAAGAAATATCTTGAAAGGAAATCAGTAAAACTAGCTGTTTCTGGCGTAACATAACACCAATCAAGTAGGAAGTCGTGCTTTTCACTTCCCCGACGGTATTGTGGCAACCAGCGGAGGCGCACAGCAAGCTTATCTCAGTTGGCCTTGTATTGGTGTGCTTGGTGTTAGGCGTTATCGCTAGATGTCGCCTCCACCCAAGCACACTCACCACACGCCCACATGAAGACTTCGTTCGTTGCTGTAGCTTTGGCACCAAAGTGCTTTTAATAATTTGCTATAAGTAATTAAGTAGGAATAGAACCTGTGATTATATTTGTGTTGATGTAACACATTTAAACAAGATTCGCCTCTGAAACTGTCTCGTAGGCTCTTTCCTAGCCTTAGGTTGGTATTGTTCGGCGTCGACGCAAGATGTCAGCACGTGTTTTGTTGTGATATGCTATGACTGCTTTCCCAGTGTACTGACCCTCACGTAACTTCCGCGTGCGAAATATATGTAGACTATAGATACGCATTAAGCAAGATCGTTGTAAACATCATAAAATTGGGATCTTATTTTATCTTATGCTACCAGTAGAAAAGAAAACAAAAAAAAGCATGAAAAAACTTTTGTCACTTCTACACAGCACACAATTTTTTTTAGTACCAAAAATAAATCATTAAGTAAACACTGGCGTTAAAAACCAAAAACATCTGAAATTTCGCGGCAGGATGGGTTATCAGTCCCTTTTGGCTCCAACACAACTAACGTTCCTGAAAAAAAAAATACCGAGTGACTAAGATCAACAAAGTCAAAAAATGTGGATCGGTTCTGTCGAAATTCTCTCTTCTGTTGTTGTCATAAAAAAAATGGCCAGTCGTTTTCGGTTGGTTGATTCCAAGACGTCTGTCCCGAGTGGCAAATGACGTTGCCTCCCGAACAAGAAACTGACCAGTTTACGAAGGAACGCAGACTTTAAAGAGGCAGTGTATTAGCCAAGGTACCTTGACAGTCTTCTCCCTCTGTTAGCTGTCGGCAAGTTCTTGGAAACCCCCTGAAGTGAGTGATCACCCGAAGCACCGGCGAGAGTTTGGCTTGGCGGGGGAGCATTCAACAGGTGTGACCTTGAAGAATGAGGGGGGATGAGATGGGCAAAAATTGCCCTTGTGGCTGGCTGGCTGGCCTGGCTAGCTGGAGACAGACTGACCCCCGGCTAAAGCCCAGTCTGGCAGTCACTTGTTGCAATGTATGGAGGGGTCCACTGGACTCAAGGTCACTTTCACTTGTTGGGCAACCCGTTATACCCTGTGGTGGGGGTGTATATGGTCAAGGTCAGGAAGTCCCTTTGCGAGCTACAGTGTAGGGGGTTTTTTTCTCCCCCCCCCCCTCCCTCCTCATTATCTCGTGTCGATTGGTGATCGATTATTGTTAAGCCCATTTTTGGTTAATTGAATCTCATTTAAGCCCAAATAAGCCCATTTGGGTTCCAAGTTGAATCTCTTTCGCACCCACAAACGAATAAAAAATAACCTAATTTGGCTAAGTTTAGTCTTTTTCGCACCAACTAACGAATGGAAAACAACCTAATTTGGCTAAGCTAGTCTCTTACACAACCAACAAACTAATGAAAAATAACCTAATTCGGTTATAGTCTCTTTCGCACCAACAAAAGAATGGGAAATAACCTAATTTGACTAAGTCAGTCTCTTACACAACCAACAAACGAATGAAAAATAACCTTTTGGTTATAGTGTCTTTCGCCGAATGTAAAATAACCTAATTTTGCTAAGGTAGTCTCTTTCGCACCAACAAACGAATGGAAAATAACGTAAACCTTATGAGGGGATCCCGAGGACAACGAAAAACGTGAGAATGCACAGCCGAGTGTAGAATGATCGGCTGCAAGCAGAGTTCTCGCCGGTTCGAACCCCACGCCGATCAAGGTTCACATGGAACTCAAAAACATTTTTAACATCTGGTAACGTGAAAGATGTGTTTACGGGATTGTATGTTAGTTTTTTATATATTTCTTTTGCAGAAAATTACATGCGTGTACAGCTTCCTGATGGTTTTGTGGTGTTGTTTTTTTGTTTTGCTTTTCACCTGTGCACTTTAAACAGCCATGTAGCAGTTATCGATCCACAGTTGGTTTTTCTAAGAGTACTAATTAACCCAGAGTGTAATTGGACTGGAAGGGTGGCTTTGACCGTCTAGACTATGAGCATGGCTTAGACATGTGAAGAACAAAAAGTAGTGAAGGACAATTGGCTGAAATCGCATACAAATTTAGAAAGGAAACTCCCTCCTATGGTTGTCGTACTGGTTTTGAGTTCCGTATCTTAATATCACCCCCTTGTGGGATTCAAATCGAACCACTACCCTTTCGGAGTAAACATAAACAAGAAAAGGCAGCGACTACCTGATCACAAGCGGTCTTTTGCACACTTCCGGGCTTTTCCGCTTCACACTTCAGGATTTTTAAAACTCATTTAAACTCATTTTTGGATGCCGAATCTAGTGGTGAAAACCGTTTGTCTCTATCTGGCATCTTTCCAAAGATGATGGGCTCACTTGTCAGTCACTTCCGGCTACTTGTGGGTCACTTCCGTTTCACACGTTCGGGTTTATTCATTTTGACAAACTTTTGGATGCTGAATCTAATGGTGAAAACCATTTTTCTCTATCTGGTACCGTTCCATAGATGATGGGCTCATTTGTGGGCTACTTCCGGTCACTTGTGGGCCACTTTCGTTTCATACTTCCGGTTTTCTTTATCGCTTACAACTAATTTTCGGATGCTGAATCCAGTGGTAAAACTGTTTGTCTCTATCTGGTACCGCTTCCATAGATGATGGGCTCATTTGTCGGCCACTTCCGGCCACTTGTGGGCCTCTTCCGCTTCATACTTTCGATATTTTTAAAATTCATTTTAACCAATTTTTGGACGTGGAATCTATTGGTGAAAACCATTGTTTGTATCTGGTTCTGTTCTGAAGTTGAAAACGGCGACGGGACGGTCAGGAAAGGTAGTTGCAATAGTGTTCCCAGATTTCGCTTTACAGAAGACTAAAATAACAATAGGGCAGTGACACAAGGTTGTATTATTGTATATAACTCAATGCTGGAGCCAGTAACTGGGTTAGCTGCAAGGGTCACTGGAGGGGGAAAAGAAGGGCGTCTTATTGAAGGTAATGCTGTTAAGAGTGGATTTCTTAGGCCTGTAATGCACTATTTTAGTCAATTTGTTGGCAGTTGCTGACATTTTTAAGCAAGTGGAATCTTTATTTTCCAATTATACCCTAGCAGCATAAGGGATTGGCGAAAACAACGTTTTTTTAAGCCTATGAAATCCGCTCTCAAAGCACTGCCTTGACTAGAAGTGCCGTTGTTTAACCCTCCATTTTAATCTAGTGCCCCTTGCAGCTATCTCTCATGTAGCCAATATGACGTCACATGGCGCTGCTCTATAACAGCAAAGAAAGCCAAGGCCTGCAGTGTACCGGAGGAAATACAATTTCAAATTCCAGTACTAAAGTAACAATACCTTCTTCAGGCAATAAAAACAGGTCGCAAAAACATGCCTGTAAGAAAGGGATGGTCAGTTGGAAAATGCGGTCATGATGAGTCGAGCAATATTTTAAAAACATTCTTGGGTTGGGGCAAAGTTGATATTGCTTTACTGGTGAATTAGCACTTATATTGTGTATTCTTTTGTATGTTGTAGAACCTGAAAGTTGGTTGTATGAAGTGCTGGCTGGACATGTTGTTATGCTTGGCAAGAGTGAGCGGGCAAAAATTGGTAAATCACTTGCCGTAATCGTTACACTTGACTGGTTTCGCGCTGACTGTAACGTTGGCTGGACCTCGATGAAATATGCGACAACAAACGTGATTGATTCGTGAGAGAAAAAAAAAACCTTTTATATTTCCTTCATGGGGGAAAAAAACTTATTCGATGCGTCTTGGCTTTTCTTTCCTGCACTATTTTAACACCGCAGGATATCAACACCATCATTAAACACAAAATTAAAGTTTTATACCGTACATCGCTCGCTTATTAACAGCCCTGGCAAAGCTACACCCTCTGAGAGCGGGAGGGTAATGTTAAAATTTCCAATGGGAAGGGGGGAGGTTCGAGTTACATCGTTCGAAAGAATTAAAGTGAGGATCACCTCCCCAAATCGTTTTGTGGTCGGTGCTTCCAAACCTAAATGGCGGCCCGTAACCGTGTGCATAGCCTAACGTGTTATCTACTGTTTGTGTATTCTTGTAAGTGTATGCATTCTTCAGTCTTGCTATTTTCTACCAATACACGAGTATGGGCCACGGGAATTTATATTCCATCAATTGTTCATTTTGTCTATGACGGTGCCTAAAGTCACAGTTTCGTATACCAATTGGACAAAAAGTTATTAGGGTGGTGGTAAAAGACTTTTGAGAAACCCTGTATATGTAAAAAAAAAAAAAAAAGAGTGATTATGGGACTCGGAGATGGAACTGACCCATGGGTTAGTGGGTCAAATGGGTCACAATTTTATCGTGGGTCAAGTGGGTCATGGGTCAAGACTGTCAAGACGGTGAACAGTGGTGTTACTAAAACTCCTTTAAAACATTTCTTACTCTTTTCAAAAATAGCCTTTCCCTAGAAGGCTAAAAACCCAAATTGCGTACTGTTTTATTTGCATTCTGCGTTAATTTTTTCATAGCGTGGGGTGGGTCACGGACGGTGGGTCACATTTTTTTCTTCGTCGGGTGGGTCAAGTGGGTTGTGGGTCAGGGCTCGAGTGGGTCACGTGTCGCAAAAAGTGACCCACTTCCATCTCTATTATGGGTCGACTCCATAAATTTGCATTCTTGGTACATTTTATTGAAAAAACGCAATATTTCTGCCCACACATGGAGGCCGTCATCAGGCACGTAAAACACTGCAAACAACATAGTTTCAAACACTGTTAGAGTCTTCATAAAAAAACACAAGACCCTCTAAAGCTTAAAATTGAAACAAAATTTGATTTCTTGCCAGAGTAAACGAGAGAGGTTAAGCACCTAACCAACACACGCCGCCATTTTACCGGAAGTTGTTAAGGTTGGGTATAGAGCAATTAAAAAATAAATAGTTCTATTAAACGATATTACCTTAACCACTTCCGCTAAAACAGAGGCAGATGGTGCTTAAGTGCTCTCTCGTTTAGTCTGGTAAGAAACCAAAGAATGTTTTAATTGTAAGCTTTAGAGGACCTAGTGTTTTTATGAAGACTGGTAACAGTTATTACATGCCGTATTTATTTGACTGTAACAGTGTTCGTAAATAGTCTACGTCTTTTGCAGTGTTTTATGTGCCTATGGTGACGGCCCCCATGTGTGGGCGGAAATATTGCGCTTTTTTCAATAAATGTGCCAAGGATGCGAATTTATGAAATCGACCCGTAATCTTCACCCTTTGTGCCTGTATACGAGACAGAAAGAGGATCGGTTTTATTTCACTCCGATATGCGCAAATGGAAAGTCTACCACAGTATAATAGTCGTACTTCTTCATGGTGTTATTTAACTACACCAGTAGTTGAAAGCCAATCCAGAAATTAATAGAAAGTCTGGCATGTCAGAAATGCATGTACATGCATACTCAAGCATTCCTTGGACGTGGCCAGTGAGTGTTGCTGGTCTTGGCAACCTTTGCTTGTAGTTTTGAAGTTGGTGTTTTACTGCAGCCGCTTGTTTAGTGCATAGCCTGTTGACTCGGACGTGCAAGTGCATTTTATAGACTTACAACGAGTCGCCAGCAACAAAACAAACTCGCTGCCCTAGCCTCGACACCGTCCGTAAAGCACGAGGCTGACTAGCCCTAGCCTCCACTCCAGGTTTACAATATGTCTATAACTGTAAATACTTGTTGGTCATTTTCGTGCAGGGTTTTTTAGAGGCGGGATGGGAATAAATACATCATATGACTGCTACCACGGTGTTATGTGCCCCATCCCTCTTCTCCTTGCACACATAAAAAAAAAAGAAAACCGTGGCTATGTTACTGCTTTTCGAGGCCTGGTCAGCACTATAAGCCCCGTTAACGTGGTGGGTTTCGAACGAATTTTAATTGATTTAGGGCCAATCAAGCGAAGCGAGCGAGGTCTAATAATTGACTGAAATTGGATTCCGTTTGCCTGTCTGTCTGTGAGTGTGTTTGTTTTTATCGTGTGTTTTTATTCGTTTGTTTCGGTGTTGGATTTGTTCAGATGCAACAGAATGACACTGAAATACAGTGGAAACCACGAAGCCAACACTTTGCAGTGCTCCTTGACAATACGTGCAGCGACGGTGCACGCGGCCAATAGCTGTCAACCCAGCTAGAGGCCAAGCACCAGTTGTTATGCAGGTAGTGTGCCCTTCTGCTTAACCAGTCGGAACTGCTTCGTGCACACGACCCGTTACCACTGCGTAATTCCTTGGCGGGAATCTTCTTACGACGCGTATAAATACGATTAGTCTGACACTACGTCTTCAGTTGGTGTTGCGAGTTCGACATAGCCAGTTGGACTGCTATGGTCAGCACAGCCAAAACTGTTGCTGGTACCTAATATGCACTACTCGCTACAAAGTCCCCTAGGTTTGTAGTGGCGACAGATAATAGATTAAGCGAAAACTTGTAATCTCGCGTCCTGTTGCATTTGAGTGTCACACTTTTTTGTTTTAGTGTTAGATTAGTTCGCTCGCTTCCGTGTCCGCTTGATTCGAAATCAGGAACTGCTGTGTTCATTTTGTTTTAAGTCATGTACTTGGGTCAGGCGTGGGAATCACATCGGCAATCACGTGGTTTGGAGATGATGCTGATCATTGGGGTGTGCCTGCTCGCTTTGCTTGGTGTGCCCGGACACACCAAACAAAGCTTGTGGGGCACCAACGGACTTACTTTTTCTCCCATCTTGTGGTTGGCGTAATATTTCGTGGGCTGTGACTCGAAGGGTAAATCCGAACAAACGAAATTTGGTACGACTCCGAAATTTCGACTAGGCTAAACCCCTTGGCGGCCTACACCACAAATCCGACTCATGGACGACGTAGAGCTTGTACAGATTTTATTTATTTTTTATTTTATTTTTACTTTTATTTTTGCGTTTTACTTTTTTTGCACACGCGTGTAGTATACTGGTGCCAAGGTGATGTGGGTCATTCAGCTAACTTTTGGACAGGGGAGGCGAGTGCTGGAATACCCAACTTGGTTGGTTGGGTTGGACGTTGGAAGGACGGTCGGATCGAGAGAGAGAGAGACGGACTGACTATTTGGAATGCAGTACGGCCATTAAAAAGTACGACCATGCGGCGCCGTAATTGCTGGGTGGACATATTGTTATGGAAATCGTCTTTTGTCGGCGAGACTCTGTTGTAAACGGAGATTACGACAGACTTGGGGTCAGAATGCCTTCCTCCTGGACTCACGTGGACGCCCATTTTGACTCTTGCGTTCCCCCCGAGGCCAAGTGGACAAAACTGCCCCGCCAAATTGCGTGGCGTCGTTTAGTTGGTCTGCTCTTCGGTGGTGGCCGCTGGGCAACAATAATAGACGGCACCTGTTGCAACAAACTTGTGGTCGTATCTTTAGAAGCACTGTTGACATAATCATCTTTGCAGCGAGGTGTCAAGTTTTTTTTGGGGGGAGGGGGGGCGGGGGAGGGGGAATTGAACGAAAACAAGCAACTTGAAACAAACCCACGGAATACACCAGGGATGGGTGTGATTTGTTGAAAGGCCAAGGGGGACTTTCCTGACCAAGGCACAGTGTCTTGACTGTTTCGTGGACTTCTTCGATTGTGTAAAAATGGCTTTATTGCGTTTTCTTTTAAGGAAAGTGAAATCAAAGCCCTTCATGGGTGGTGTTCACGAGACGAAACTTGTGTCGGTATCGCTTCTCGAAATTCGAAGGCGAAACCAACATGGTCAGATATGAAGTGAGACCTGTGTTTGAGACCGTGACTATGACGACTGAATGTCTCGAGGTCTTGTTTCGTCTCGCCTCCCCTTTCCTCCTAAAATATTTTTTTTTTAAGTAACGTTTGAAGCCGTTGAAGGCAGCTTGCTGTTATTATCTGGTAGCAAGTCTACACTAAACCAAAAATGAGAATCACTGACATTCTACGAGGTGGTCTCAAAGAGACTGGTCGAGACCAAAACGAAACCGAGACGATGGGTATGTCTCGAATGACGGGACAAGATTGAGACCAGCATCATAAATATATAGACTGATTGAGTCTCTTTTCATGTCATCTTTTCATCTCCTTTCGGTCGAAACACTATTCATCATCCCTTTTCAGAATGGTTGCCTGTTCCTGTTCCGTACGTACGAAAACGCAGTTTAGTTACGGCGCAAGAACGGTGCCGTGTAATGCAGAATCGATGCATGTTGGATTGTTTCTTTTATAGAACCTTGCACGCATTGTATTTAAGGTCTGCTATTTTGCGCCATATTTCACGTCATGCTTGTTAGGTTCGCTTATTTCATTGGTATCATCCCACTCGCTGCCAAGAATTGCGTCCTGGCGTTTCTTTTCTGATGCTCCCGGGTCTGGGCCAAATATGCTAAATGACTTTCAGCTTGGCCTAAGATGGCTTGTTTCCGGCTCCACAAAGTGTGACAAGCGTGCGATTTTTTTTTCTTCGAGCTTAAAACATTTGAAAAATCTCCCACGAGTTTCTAACCCCTCCTCCCCCTTCCTCACTATAGCCTACTACCAGATGGAGACAGTTTTGTCCCTTTCGACCCTTCTTGGACGATCTAACCCTCCGCCGAAAGTTCTCTTCAACTTTGTCTCATAATATGGGGGGGGGTGCTTTTGACGTCAAACATTTCAGAATCTAAATCATTAAAAAAGTATGAGGTGCGTGCGTGTGCCTCTACTCCTCTTGAACTAAGGCACCTGCAAACCAAACATGAAAGCAGCGCCAAACGAAAGATGATTAATTGCGCTTCGGATAGGCCTATTCTCGTTGCTGTAACTTGATTTTCTGACCCTCAATGACGCGAAAATTGCTCTGAAACTTGCTCTTGACCTCAAATTGCGATCAGACAAATTAACCTGAAAGAAATGACCTAAACCGTATGAGGGTTGGATCGACACCAATGGAGTGAGCGGAAGCGAAAGGGTAGTTAAAAAAAAAAAGACCGGAAGAAGGGCGCAGTTCGCAGTTCGCAGTTTACACTTACAGAATATGGCTTGCTGGCTTTAATCCGACTGTTTCAGTGATAGCTCTAATTGGGACAGAAAATACGTTTGAAATATTTATCAGCGTTGTCGCCCTATCCTCTAACGGCAACGGGGGTGGGGGTGGGGGGGGGGGGCAATGATCTAATGTAGGCTATAGGCTACTATAAGAAAACGTCCATAACTGCATTTGGTCGTATAAGGGCGACCGAAACTAAAGTTAATCGCCCATCGTGAGTTTTTGTGGAGTTTCCCTGGGCGTAAAGAGAGCAGCTGCTGATTGGCCAGAATCGTGGCCTCTAAACCACAATTTGTTGGTTCGAATCCTGCTACTGACTTGAAGAAAGTTGATTGCGTGCTGTTTTTAGGGTTGTTATTTTTATTTTAATTGAAACCTCTCTCTCTCTTTAATATTAAATAAGACTAGTAGTAATAATAAAACCATTTATAACACTAAATGAACTAAAGCAAGAATTAAACGACAAATTAATACAGGAACAAAGATAATTAGAACCTTTATAATTATTACAGGTATTGTTAAATTGACAACTTAAGAAAATGAGTAGATTTTTTATTAAAGATTAAGTTTAAAAAATGATGGTAACGAACAAACTTGTAACTAAAAGTTTCAAAATTGTGTGGAACTAAAATTGACAGTAACGAAAAGTTACGTACGAAAATTGATAATGTGTATACACTGATTATGAAATTAATAATCACTATAGCCTAATTAATGTTATTATTATGCATACACTAAGTAATTAGTATTATTTATTTATTCATATGCTTGCTTACTTTTTATGTGCTTTTATTGTAGCTCAAACAAGTTTTCGTTAAAAAAAACCTTCGAGCATTATCAAACAATAAAACTATCTATCTTCTATCTATCTATCTTCTATATATATAATACTTAGAAACTTGGAATACTTAACACTTAGAAAAATGATCTTAGCAAAATCATCATGCACTATAATGAAAAAGGGCGAGCGGCCAACAATGTCTGTAACAATCAGTAACAAACGAAATCCTGCTTCCATAATGCTGGCTATTAGAGCCGAGTTTAATAGTTTCAAGGATGTGCCCTGTAACAATCAGAAAGAGAGCAAGCGGGTTCATTCTTACCACGGTAGCAAAGGAAAAGAACGACCGTTCGACAATGTGAACGGTTGTGTCCTGTAACAATCGGTAACAAACGAAATATTGCTTTAATAAGGTAAGCTCTTAGAGCCAACTTGAAAAAAAGATATTTACTTCCCTAAGAAAACAAAACAGTAGGGGTTCCAAGGGAGGAGTAGCA
>JAHWFP010234557.1:0-12120 GCA_023313725.1 Lithobius niger | reverse complement strand
GCTCAGGACCAAGGCTTAAGGCTAACCCTTCCACATTGGACCCGCGGCAGGATTTGTAAAAGGTAAGAAAAGAGAGTGAAGAGGATTTGTGCGCTAAAAGAATGGTGTCCTGCAGGTAAGCGAGTACCGAAAATATAGCATTCATTTTTCTTCAGGGGAGAAAAAATAGTACCCCAGAAGCGCCAAAAGTTTAACAGCTGAAGAGCGCCCGTGCCATAGCTGTTATGGCACTATGGCATAGCAGCTATGCCATAGTGCTATACGCTGTAAATATACTGGCATGTTGCTATAGCACAGATGTCCTCTAGCTGCTAAACTTTTGGCGTCCCCAGGATACTATTATTACTCCCACGAAGAAAAATGAATGTATATTTTCGGTTTTCACTTACCTGAGGTAGACCATTCTTTTCGTACACAAATCCACCTACCTCTCTTTTCTTCCCCTTTACTAGCGCTTCGACCCCTTTACGTCCCCCTCTCTTCCACGATTTCGCCCAAGAAAAACGTTCATTAAAATTATGAATTCCAACCCAAAAAAGGCGAAACGAGAAATGTGTTTTTTATTGTTGTTTCATTTTGACATTTGTCAACAGCATCTTGTTGATACGTAATGTTCTACACGGAAAACAAAAAAAAAAAGCATTCTAGTTAAGATTTGTTTACTCCTAATCAATATTTTAGATGAAAGTATCTGCCCTAGTAAATGGAAAGAGACTAAAATATCGAAATATCGAAGCATATCAGACTCGGCCCCGGATCCCACTTGAGGAGCTTACAGTGATTCCCCACACCTCCTTGCAGTAATTGGAGGTTCCCTCACTAAGCCCAATACCAAATTTCAGGTAAATCAAGTGGCGCTGATCCGCTTAACGACACGGACGCCTTTCCTGCTCAGTCAGACTCTGGCGCCCTGGCTTCGCTGTCCTGGTCGAACTCGGGGGCTTCAAATCCTGACTCCAACCGTTTGTTTCAGTGTGGAAAAGTTGTTAGTGTGCGGGCCCACACTTACGGGAAATATTTTGACTATTGGAGAGCTGATAAACAAGAGCGATATAGAGAAAAGCAGGACGAGGGGGGGAGATGAGGCTTAATGGCGCGTCGACAGCTTGGTCATTAGCGCCAACCTCAGTCACAGTGCAGTGGTCCGGGTTGCCACTGCACCACACATTACAGAGATATTATTCAAACCCCTAATCTAAATCTTGTCATACATCTGTACCTCCTGCAAAAATTGAAAAACACCGGACAGGAGGACAGACTTATCGCCCAATTGACGCACAATGTCATGCGGAAGATGGAAACGACGACGAAAACCATCAAGATGGCAACAATCAACAAGGAAGTGCCGGACCGTAAGTGGCCGCCGACACCAATAACATTCAGGAGGGTCAACCCCCCGCAAAAGGAAACAGTGAGTAAGTCGAGTGTGACCAATGCGCAAACGCGCCAACACCACCTCCTCATGGCAACTGAGGCGACACGCCGAGTGCCATTCCTCAACAGTGCCTTTAATAGCTCGTAATTTATTGCCGTCCTGTCCATCCCACGAGGCTTGCCAAAAAGCGTGTAACCTCAGACGCAGAGTTGGAAAAGCGTCCGAGGGAACAAGGCTGAAATCCCTTCCGAGAGGGCCAGAAAGGGCCCCTTTTGCTGCAGAATCCGCTTGCTCATTTCCACCTATCCCAACATGGCACGGGATCCAGCAGAAACGCACGATTTTCCGCTGGCCAGGCAAGCGGGAAAGCAAAGCTTGGACACGTTGTGTCAAGGGGTTCCGAGGATTGTAAGTCGCCAAGGACTCCAGGGCACTCATGGAATCGCTAAAGATAATGAAATGCGTGCCCTGAAGGCCAAGGATCCATTCCACCGCCAAACCAAGAGCCAAAAGCTCCGCAGAAAACACAGAATAGCCTGATGGAAGGCGATGGGCAACCGTCACTCCCTTACAAACACAAGCACAAGCCACGCCAGCGTCTGACTTCGACCCATCAGTAAACAGCCGCTGATAACCGGCGTACTGAGAACACAGCCGCCGGAACTCCTGCAAGTACCTTGCTGGCAGAGTGGAACCCTTCGGGAGGGACGCCAGAGCGAAAATGAAAATGCCACTTGGGACAAGCCAAGGGGCCACTGGCATCCCCCCAAGCCTCAAGACGCTGGGTATTTCAAAGGCTATCTCTTGACAGGACTGCTGGAGCCTATCGCGGAAATCACCCTTACCCACCCTGCGTCTACCGACTCGCAAGTCTGGCCCAAAAACCATGGACCAAGCAGAACTGGATTCCACAGCACGTAAACGCACAGCATACTGAATGGCCAGCTTCCGCCGACGAATGGCCAAAGGTGGCTCCGAGGCCTCAGCATAGAGCAGGACGAGGGGACGGAAGTGGACGGAAGTGGACGAAAGCGGGAGTGGGAGAAAGAAACAGTGACAACTCTGAAAATTTTGTAGCTATGGAAAAAAATAATTAACGCCTGGGCCCGAGCCGTGACGTCAGGATCCAGTGTGGAAGCAGTCTAAGGACAGCTGATGGTGTTGACTGAAAGAAGAAAGGGATGAGGTTGCATGCTGCTAGGCTTTCTTTGCATATAGTCAAGAGTGGTTTGTTATTGCTTTCCACCCGGACCATTTGCTACAAGACCGGACAAAACTTTCTACTCCTACATAATAGCAATCTGCTCTTTGTGTGCTACAAATTAGGACAAGTTGACAATCAATAACAGTGAGAATACGATAACTACGCCTACATTCAGATATGTTGATGAAAGTTTGACTTTGGGATGAAATGCAGACCTGCTGCCCGTTGGCCAACTGTAATTTTACTGCTTATCATTGCCATCAGAAACACGATCCAAAATTCTCTTTTTCTTTTTCTTTTGGTTTCATGTCAGCATTATTTGCTGGTATATCCTGTCTACTTTTTTTATTTTCAGTTGAGTATAATGTAGCCTAGTAAACTTTTATGCGTGAAAATTTTGACGCATTCTGACATACTGCATCATGATGGAATTTGTGATTTTGATGCTTCAAAGTTTTTTTTTAACTACGAGGCACATGTAAAACCAAAGGTCATTGCTTGAAATTAATTGCGAGGAGTGTTAACTCAGATTGTCGAAAATGTTTCATTTAAATCGTATGGTGGGGCCTTGGAATAGCCTACCCGACGAGTTTATGAATGTACAGAATGCAGACCGTTTTGAGAGCAAGCTCTGGAATTATAGTTTGGCAGGATTCTTGTATTGTTTTAAATGGCGAGGTGTATTGCACATGGCTGAGTATTGCATTTTAATTAGTATAAGATTAGTATTGTTTGTTTTGTTGTAATTGTTTTGGTATATAAAATGCCGACGAATAGTAATTTACTACGCTTTTTTAGTGTTAACATGAAAAGTATGTTTTTAACGTCGTAAGAAAAATATTTTAATTTGGTAGAGGTGTTAGTGGCAATCGCCCTTCCTCGGCCGGTTCATTATGAACAAATATATTATTATTATTATTAAATCTTGATGTTCACAGCAACGAAAAGCCAGTTTTATTTTATTTGACTTGTATCATTGTTGGCTTTCTTGAAGATAATGGTTGATTTCAGTACTGCTCTAACGGAATTGTCTTAATCTGACAAAATCGAAAACAAAGCTATCTTATGGTGAAACCCTTTGCAATCAAGCACATGCTGGATGATGTCTTAGAAGCCCAAAGACCTCTATGGTTCTTTTGTCTATACCAGTGAAACTAAATGGTTCGCAGCTGTAAACGTACCAAAGATTCAGGCAGCAGCCGAATGGGCTTAAACACTCGTGTCTTATATGTCATGGTCACTTCTTGTGGCGTGTACACTTTTGGTCTTTGTTGAATCGTAAAGTGTTGGAGCATAAAACCTTTTAGCACTGTGCCTAGCCCAATAATTGTCACAATAATTCTTCAGCCCTGCCACATGGAGCCACTTAAGCGTGATTCTTCGAGCTGAGGAGTAGACTAAAATGCTCAGTAAAACGACCATGACACATTTGTGCTTGGAACGACAAGCTTCAAATGCATGTGTTGTGGTGATACCCTAAGAGCAAAGTTTTTACCAGAGAAACAAAGTGAATTGCTTTTATAAACTATGGTTAGACTTCTACTGCCTTCAGCTTTGCCGGAATGGCAGATGTGGCAAATTTTGTCTCTGCATCACAATAACAGACCAACCAAAAATGGTTACATTTAACATTTTGTACTATATTAAGAATAGAGAATTCCAAAAATTTCTGTTTTTGGTATAATTTCTTGTCACCAGATGCCACTGTCAAGATACTGTACTATGTCAAGAAAAAAAAAAAGGACAAACGATTGATCAAAAATATAAAAATGTGATATCTGAACAATTCTAAGTTAGGTCCAGTTTAAATAGCTTACTAAGCAGAAGTTAACTACTTAGCTATAGTTTGTGTTAATAGCTATTAAAAAGCAACCCCATTAATATCTAGGAAAACTAGGAAAATTATCTAGGAATACCGGAAACCAGTGTTGTCAGTGGTTTATCAACGACATTAGGCTTAAAATATATACACGAACCACCACGAAGTACGGTTAACCGTGTACAACTTGTTTGTTTTTGTTTTTGTTCCAACAAACATTTTTGGTGAAGATTTTCAGCCCGTTCACCTGCTCCCAAAATTTCCACAACTCACTAAACGTTTGTATTTACATCTTTATTCTCGTGGCTAAGGCATGCACCAATTCAAATATCCACACTTGCTTGTCCAGTCATGGGCAAGCAAGCGTGGAAATTTGAATTGATGCGCTCCTTAGCCTTGTAAATATGAACGTTTTGTGAGTTGTGGGAATTTCTAAAGAAATTGAACGGGCTGGCATTCTTCAACAAAAGTGTAAGTAGAAAGTAGTACATGGACAAGTACGCTTCGTGGTAGTTGTTGTCGAAAGCTTAAGCCTAATACATGCTAGACCAATTATTTAGAGTAATTTTTCTGTAGGAAAGGCAGGAATAGAAAAATCACAAGTATTTTGTCACCCTCTAGGTAGCAATTCAGTCCCCAACACTTTTACATGCAAGGTTCCTACATAATTAAACTTATCTGACTACACACCTCCAAGCATCCTCACTACCAAAGTCGTTTGCGCACAAGCACGAAGTCACTTGTGTATTTATCGATGAGACCAACAATTAAAAGTGGACTAAACGTGTCACTTCCAATTAATGACTTTGGCATGTCTTATTTTATAATGGATTCTTTATTTTACGGTTCAAATACTAAACGAAACTAGCTTATTATCTTAACAAAACTAACTTACTAACCTGGTAGCAGCAAACTCAACCGAGAAAATATTTCTTTTGAGTTGTGACAGAACTGCCGTGCTCGCGGCCATTGGTTTAAAACTGTTCTGTCATAACTTCTGCACTCAAGCCAGAAAAGACTTTTTATCCAGTCGAGCTGTCCCATTCATGGAATAGTCTCTCCACCGACATAATCTTTTCCACCACCACCAATTCAAAATGCATCATGGCAAGCTTTTTCTTGCCCGTTAACTTCTTTTCAATTTACTTTTCTTGGGCTTTATTGGCTTTGCTCTTGCCATCAATTCTGTATTATATTATAACACAAATTATTATATGAACAAAGATTACAAGTTGGGAGTCTTCAAATCTGTTTTAATACTACGAACAAGCACGGAAAGTTCTGTCAAGAAACTTCGATATCACAACACGGAAATGAACTTTTGGCTGTTCACTCATCATCCGGCAAACGGAAAGCTGCGACTTGGTTCTTAGTCTTAAAAAAATACTATTTTACGTTCAGATACCGGCATTACCCAATGCATAGTGACTGATAAAGGTAGCACCTTTGTGAAACTGTCCTAAAACTACTCGGGGAATTTTTCAATTAAATTTGTTATAGGTTATTCGTATAACTTACATTCAGTTGCTCTTTATCAGTTTTGAACTCCCCATGGATTTTTTTCTGTTATTAGACGCACAGAAGCATGACGAGCTGTGACCAATGAAACAACTTTACAACTTACACCTTAAAAATAACGGAAAATAATTGAGTCCCTATCGGAGCATTCCGCGGCCTACACCAACTGACTGCAATGCCGCGGGGAAACAAATACGAACTAACACTAACTCCACGCAATTCACTTTTGTTTACGAATGTGTAAACCCTCGTTGTTTTGCATAAAGGACTTTTATGCCCGGTATTTGTCGGAAAGCTGTGAGCGGAATTCCAACAATAGTAGCAGAGACCAATTTAGATAAGCAAGTCGGAGCGAACGTGGGAGCGGGGAAAATGCAGTCAGGCAGGCAGGAGCGGAATAGACTAGAATGGAATTCAATCGAAAACAACTCGATTCCACTCGCACCAAGCCTGCTGGCCAACTGTGCACACCCTTCCTTGGCTCTTGTGAATGACACGTAAGGTTAATTAAATTCACTTGTCGCCTTCTGTCTTCCCAATGAGCCACTCTTAGCGTTCCTTGTTCGTTGCCACCGAAGGATTTGTTGACACAGCACAGCTGTGCACAGGCAGACCCGACCAACCGTATTAAGGTCCGAAGTGTTTTCAAACAACGGACTAACCTTCGGTTTGCAGTCTTTAAGACGCCCAGACGGGGATTCGCTGAATTGTGAAGTTAGTTGCTTTGCTTTTTTCTTTTTATTATTAAAGTCAGCATAAAACGCTGCAACTTTAACTCTGCAAAAGTCTGCTTTCTTAAAAGTTCGATACCCAGCGTTTGAATGGGTCAATACCTATCCCATCGTTTGACGGGAACAGAGAACCACTTGGTAAAAGTTTGTACTACAAACATGCCTCCACCTACAGGAATTTTGTTTATAACAATATTTTCGTGCTTACACGCCCTCCCACGCCTTCCCCGTTACACCCCCAGGCTCCAAACCATAAAAGGTACGCAGTTCGTATTGTACTGCAGCCATTCGTCCAATTTCATAGCTGGAAGCCTTCCCGTTATGTCGGTATCGATGAATAATCACCCTATGATAATTTACCTGGGGATGAGCGGACTAGCTACCTACCTAGTAACTAGTAACACATTTACAACGTTATTGAGGGTCAGATTTATCATTGAAAGCAGCTTAGCTAGCATTCGTACACAAGTTAATTTTTGTCGGGTGGGTCATTGCTCTCGATTTCAACACAATTTAAGCTTTTGTACGGCATTATTATTTTTCCTCAAGAAGCTAAAAAAAAAAAAGGTTTAACGAGCGTTAACCACTCCTGGTCATCTGCCCGAAGCCCTAAGGCCCTATGTCTGCAACAGCCAGATTCCCAGGCGGTCACCCACCCAAATATCAATCCAGCCCAATGCTGCTTAACTTCGGGGATCTGACGAGAACCGGTGTTTCCAGCACTGCAAGGCCGCACGCCTCAAGAAACTGAAATGTGCTCAACTATGCTTCAGGACATTAGACACTGACGCTACGGCGTCGTGGTACAATGGTTTACAACCTCAACAATTGAATTGATGTGATGTTTGTTGTGATGTTTGTTGCCTAACTTAGCGCGACACACTAGCGTGTGTCTAGATCAATCAGTGCTCAGAACTTCATGTACCCTGGAAAGTACGAGATAACTACTTTCATTTTGTTTACGTCCCATCTCGATTTAATTGAAGATAAACTCGCAATGTAGAATTTTCTCGAAATAAAAAGTAGGTTTTACCATTTATGTCTAGGGACTAAAGTACCTGTTTTCCCACCTTTTTTTTCTGTGGATGGACTTATATTTGTTCAAAGTTTTCTTAACTACACGAATTACTCTTTTCAACTACATACAATCAAAAAGACGCGTAACCTTTTAACTTGCAACCCTGAAATTAAAATTCAACCCTGACTTTCCTGTTTTGTCCACATCCCTTGAACAACGTATGTGTGGAAATATGTCTTTACAGCCTCTCAAATTCAACAGGCATCCTGCTTGGTTGATTAGATGTCTATATGGGTAACGATGCACGCAGATGGAATTAGGTTAGCTTACCTCAAGGGAATTGCAACCTAAAATTTCCCCTTCCCTGAAATCTCAGAGTTAGGTTATCAAGTTACGTATCGAGTCCGGATTAGGTTAGTATCAGTAGGCAAGAGAAAGCAGGAAGGGAAGGTGGGGGAAGGAAGCGAATTTTATTGGTTTAAAATGTGGGAAGAGTGAGAAATAGATGAGGGATTCACGAGGGACTTAAAATGGGGAATCCCTGTTAGCTGGACAATAAGATTAAAAATTAGTTTAATGTAGGCGGAAATTAATGCAAAAAGATACAATGTAATGAAAATAATGAATATCGTATTGAAGTTGCTGAATTCTTTCAACTATGTTAGCCAGTGTTGGCTGATCCTTTTAGTGTTTTAGCATTTAGTAGGAACTCCTTAGCCCGTATAATATACTCAATAATTTGTAAACTAAAACGGGTTCGTTTGATGTTTATGGTAGGGTATGTTTATGATGTGTAACTGAAGGAAAGCCAAAACAACATAGGAGCAGAACAAGCTTTTCTGTAAGGTTTTGATACCACACTGTTGCTTAGTCCACGTGAAAATTAGGTGTTTAGTCCACGGGAAACCATAGGAGATAATACGTGCATCGTATTACTATGGCTTGGCTTAACGACATCACTGAAAAAGGGACAATGAAGTAAACGGTAAAACAGCAGACGACTTGACAAATACTTCCCAATTAACTCAAATTAAGTACGGGATTGCATAGACAAGATGATGTGTGTGTGGCAAGGTGTACATCAGATCCGAGTTGATTCCAAGATAATTGGAGTTAACCACTATCAAAACGTACGTTCATTGCATAATCTAAACACAGTGAAGAAAAGCCTTCTTTATTGAGACATCGAATTCTTTAAAAGTTGTACTCCAATTTGATTTACAACATTGCTCTCCACTGTTCTGCACTGTAACGTAATTACTGCACCGTAGCAACTCCTATGTTCTTTAAAATATGTGTAGATAATGTATAAAATAGGGTGGGGTGGAGGCAAATAGGTAAAAAATGCGGAGGGGCGCTCCAGCACTTATTCTCGACAGGAGCAGGCTCATGCGGTATTTTTCTTAATTTACCCATTTATTTTCAGACTCGACGCAATGTCTATTGTGTTTGCGAGCTGCCATCACCAATTCTCCATTTACTCTCTAGCATTTGCTTTATTGTCTTGTTTACTATTATGTCTACATGTAAACAGTTATTTTGTCCGTAGCCCAAGGGAAACTGAACAGCATTTATAGTGTTAATATAAAGGTTTGACAGAATGTAGCAAAAAAGTTAAACGGGTAAACCAACAATCAGTAAAACTGAACCAAGCGCGTTTCAGTTTAGGCCCTATTTATTTCCGACTTTAAAACGTGCAAACAGTTTAGGAGCTGTAACTAACCGCCCCCACCCCCACCCCAACCCTCCCCATTTGCTAACCATAGCTCCGCCACGATTTTGTTTACCACTACATTCGACACATTCAATGATTTCTGTTCACTGTGTACAATAAGTAGAAGGCATTCTAAAACGAAACCATTTTCCCAGTTCTGTAGCAGCCGAAATCGTCGTGTATAGTTTAAGGGCAATAACAGGCATTCGTGATTCTCAGTCTTTGCAACTTTAGTGATGGTTACGCTAGCAGAACGTGCAGAATACGAAACCCATCGCCACAATAGTACGGCCTTTAATGATATCCTGAAAAATCTCCAACAAAATATAGCGAATTCGTTCATCATCTTCTTACATTATAAACCAAAGTCTCATAGCAGAAATGAAGCAACCGCAACGACCCCCGGAAGGAAAACAATGAAAACGTGCGAGTGTGTCAATACTTTGGCTTGAACTTGAAACTGGGACGTTGTTGCCCTGAAAAGAAGTCGAAATTGGCACATTGTTGCCTCGACTAACAATTTGCTCTAACAATTATCCTTCTAACCAAACACCGTCGTAATCTCAAGAGCAAGTATTACATGACGTCATGCAAACTTCTTTTTCGCACGGTACGCATCGCTTAAGCCACAGCGAAACACTGGGAGTGGGGGTGGGGGGGAGGGGGAAGTGAGCTGCTACCATTAAGCATACGATTACGCATTAACTCAACCTAAAAGAGAATTTCTGGGGGTGTTTGCTATTAATCCAAATAACCATCCACATTCAACTACGTATAGCAAAGAGGAGAAAGGGAAGGAAACCAAGAGGAGAGGGAGAGAACGAGATAAAAGGAGGAAACAACCACGGGTCAAACAAATCCCCGGGCGAAGCCGAGTACGATGCTAGTTTGATATAAAGCAAACTTTGTCACAATTCTCTTCCCAAGAAAATGGCAAGCATGCCTGGAGCCTTGAGCTCAAGTTGGCATGGTTAGCAGCTCCAGGAAGAGTTTGATTAAAATGTTGACTCGCCATCGGATTTTTTTTGCCCCAGGCTTAAAAAAACGTATCACGCACTAAGAAAAAACCATGCAGACACTCCCGAAGAACCACTTTATTAACTTTTAGTAGCCAATTCCAAGAATAAGGCTCCACATTGTCCTGTGATGCCTGCAAGGCTCAGTTTCTCCAACTTCCTCAGAGTCCTGCTGGGTTCAGTTAGATGACATCTTCTCCTCCTACAATTCCACGAGAGTTTAAGTCATAGGCACAACGTTGTCCTGTGATGCCTACCGAGATCACTTCCTCCAACTTCTACGCTCCTCAAGCAGATGAAACGTCGTTTCCTACGATTCCTATTGGCTCAATTAGACGACACCTTCACTTCTGCCAAATCCTTGAGGCCATAACTAGTTACTTCTGATTCGTAACGGGAGTCAGTTGATGAAATCCTAACTTCCTCCAAACCCTAGGTTTGCAAGTAGATGGAACGTCACTTCCTCCTAATCTTAATGGCTCAGTTATACAACACTTTAGTTAGACGATGCCGTCACTTCCTCCAAATCCTAGAATGGCTTCGTTAGATCCCCCGTCACTTCCTACTGAGCTCAGTTCGATCCCTCTTCCTTCAAATACTCACTTCCTCCCACTCCTCCAGTGCTTAAGTAGACGGTACTTTACTTCCTCCTAGTCCTAATGGGCTCATTTTGTAGACACCCTCACTTCCTCCAAATCCTAAATTGCTTAAGAAGACAGCACTCACTTGCTCCGATTCCAAATGGGCTCAGTTGGATGACATCCTTGCTTCCGCCATATCCTAGAGTGCTCAATTCTATGGTACTTCACTTCCTCCGATTCCTATTGGTGTCCATTAGAGAGCACCCTCTTTCCTCAAAATCCCAAAGTGCTGAAGTCTGGATTTACTATTAGGAATCAGACTTCAATTCATCCAAGAATGTTTAAGTAGATGATAGTATTTAACTTCCTGTTATTTTTATTGGGCTCACTTCGATAGCACCGTCACTCCCGCCAAATCCCAGAGTGTCTCAAGCAGGATACGTCCAATAATTCGTATTCCTATTAGGTCTACTTTGAATGAAAGTTTGTTTTAAAATATCGTCTAATAAACGGAAACAAATTTATTTATACAAATACATAGTGTAAAAATAAAAATGACGCATTATAAAACTGCTGCATGAAAAAAAAAAAAAATTCAAGCTCATTTGGCCGGAGGATCGGAGTTTATTCGGTCTTGTTTGGCTTAATCGGCTCATTCATACGAACGTGTAGGCTAGCAGTTACACGTCGTATACTGTAACGTCACTCTGATTCCTAGTAGGGACTGGAACAACTAACTTCGGATAAACGATTCCATTCAGTGCGTTAAGAGTCATGGCAATTCACCTGAAATTCACCAAGCTAACTAATAAAAGAATAACCAGCTAGACTTTCAACAGCTATTTGATGAATACCACCGAGCTGAACATCGTTCACATTACCTAAAATGTACGCAGCGTAGACGACCATTACTGTCTGCAACCCAGCTGAAAATCGTTCACATTGCCTAAAATTTATGCAGCATAGACGACCATTACTGTCTGCAACCCAGATGAAAATCGTAGACATTGCCTAAAATTTACACAGCGTAGACGACCATTACTGTCTGCAACCTAGCTGAAAATCGTTCACATTGCCTAAAATTTACGCAGCGTAGACGACCATTACTGTCTGCAACCCAGCTGAAAATCGTTCACATTGCTTA